>VUQS01042203.1:2132-25561 GCA_015108495.1 Heterochromis multidens
TGGGGGGGTGTTGTTTGGGGGGGGGGGGGGGGGTACCATGCACTAATGTGTCTAATTTTTCTCTGGATTGTGTTTTAATGAGATTAACTGCAAAATTATGAATATTTTTGTTACTCCATTCTCTTCCATTATTGAATTTGCCAAAACAACTGTTATTACTGTTTGTAGGTCTTTTATTATTTCAAACAAACATCCAGTGTCACTCAAGAATTATTTTACCATCATCATCTATTAGAGGAAAAAGCACTGTTCACCTTTATTCTCTGCTTTTAGTTTCCTTCCCCTGGTTTCCCAATACTTGACTATTTAGCCAGCTACACTGGGGGCACTCACACATGACTATACACAGCTCTAACCAGCAGTCTCAGTGTGGCATTATTCATGACAAGGAACCATCATTTTGTTGGGTAAATTCACTAATTCTAAACCAACAGTCTTCTATTATGAATGTTTACTCAATACATATCATTAATTAGATTAGGATCATGTCACTTCTTCTATTACACCTGATACCTTCTTGGAGACAGAAATTAAAAACAATGAAACCCAGAAATAGATGCAATATAATTTCCCTCACTGAGTAACTAAAACCTTCATGTTATTCTACAATGGCTATTACGAGCGTGTTGTGAGTCATCTCAAAACCCATTTTTGGTTAAGAAAATCATCCATTGTTTTTTAAAATGACAAGCAGTCTGTTTTTCAGCCTGCATTTTTTTTTCATATGGAGTTCTGGAAGTGATGTTCATCCTTGTGCATTGTCTGCCGTTATGTAAACCTGACTGCAATTGAGAGTCATTCAATGCAGTGCAGGGTACTGTTTATCTAGGACATGGCTGGTTTGTGCCCCCTCATTGGAATGCATCTGAAGCACTGTGAACGAAAGTCTGATATTTTGGGGTTTTTTTCTCTCGCTCTCTCAGGCTTATGAAAATGTCCTTGACACAGTAGGCAGTTTTTTGGTTAGCTGTTCTCCCTTAAGAAAGGTGGTGAAAACACACATTGACCACGGTAGCGGTAACTCATAATAAGTCACACTGGTGGTTAATTGGGGTGCCTGCACGAACAGAGGTGGAATGTAGAAGCACGTGTAGAAATAGATGTTATTGTTATCTCCCATTATGCTGGTTGGTAGTTGTTATCAGTGATGGATGAAGTATTCAGATTAGCCATGTCCTGAGTAGATCAGAGTTATGTCTGATTTAGGCCTAATGTGATAGATTAGTATCATCTCAGAAAAGAAACCTGATCAAATGCAGTGTTCTGTTGTTTTCCACCTCAGCCGGCCAGTGTTGCTGTCTTTCATGACAGACTATCTCCTGACACTGCATTCCTCAACACATTTATCACACTTGAAGGCTTCTTGAAAAGTTATGCCCCAAAACATCCCCCCTTCTTATTGACTCTTACCCAGCTCCATTTTCTCTGTTGATTTGCCATGCTCTTTGATCACTGTCTGGGCATTACTTTGCTCTTTGAATTAGTTTTTACCCATGAGATAAGTTTGCGATGCAGCAGAGAGCTATTCCAATTTAATGTTGTCTTTGGATTTTTTAGAAATCAATGTTATTTCACATTCATATTTAACATTGGTAATACATTTTTATTTGTTTGTGTATAACTACACAAGTTTCTTACAGTAGCATAACAATACATCTCTTAAATAAATTAGTTAAAATATTCATATTTGAAATTCAACAAACTGACATCAGTTGTTTTTGT
The DNA here is from genome assembly GCA_015108495.1 of Heterochromis multidens. Lineage (NCBI taxonomy): Eukaryota > Metazoa > Chordata > Actinopteri > Cichliformes > Cichlidae > Heterochromis > Heterochromis multidens. The sequence continues at coordinate 3,855 of VUQS01042203.1, forward strand.
CACTTTCATTTTATTGTTTGAGCAAATGTGCACTGCAAAATGCTCTAAATTTATCTTTGTCCTTTGAACAGGCAAACTAAATGTTTCTGCAACCTTGATATTTACTGTCATGATCATTATGACAGGCAATACAATTTCTATTGGTAAGCGCTAATTAAGTAAAATCAATTAAAGTGGAAAAAAATAGAACAAACTCACAAAGTGGCTGTAACTGCATTATTTCCTGAAGTCTTGCACATTCAAGTTGTAGGATGGGACTCTTTGAACCTGTAAGTCCCCTATTTTAATGCACGTCCATGATGGATCTAATATATACAAAACGAAATCAAACTATCGAAATCTGTTTGTCGTTAGCAGAAAGTGGTTAACTTCTCAGATTGGCTTTATTTGAGCTGTCAAGCCTGTTGTCTGACCCCATGTTGGCCGGGTTTCCCTTGTGCCTGAACTCTAGCTGATTGTGCTGCTCTCAGTCTGAAAGCAAAGTGAAAATGTGAATTACAGACTAATTCATGTATACACTGAAATTGACATTTTCTCCTTATCTAGTTCCCGGCATGTGGCTGAAAAGTTGAAGAATCTCTTTACAAACGTTCTTTTCATTTTTGCAGCCTCACCATTTTCATATTACAAAATGAAGAAGTGAATCCAAATTGGAAAGTTAAGCTGCAATCGAAGTTAAACTGTGCATTTTGTATTGTGCACATTTTATAAAGCTTGTGGCTAAGCTGCCACTGCTTGTGGGATTCTTAGGACACGATGTTGGAGCTTTCAGTAGATGCAAAACTGGAGCCCTGATTTGTGCAACATTTGCAATGTGCACCAGTTTACAGTGTCTGTTTCTTGTTGTTTAGCTTTTGTTTGTTTTGGTCTTCCAAGAAGCAAGTCCCCGTTAGCTGAGCTTTTTAAATTCATAGTTATTATGAATACAGGCGTTAGCAAGCACAGATCAGACAGGCATGAAACACTGAGGGTATACTGGCTGGAATTAGATCTCCTCCAAGTCTTTGAAGCCAAAATCATTCACAGATATCAGTATTTAATGAAAATATTGGATGACATTAAGCTCTGCCACTGGCACTTTTTGTGGTGATGCAATGTTAAATGTGGTGGAGTTAATAATTTAGTGCTGCTGTTTAGAGGTACAGTGCTGTTCTGAGGGCCACTGAGGGAGATATAATTTTTCCTCTTGGTTTCAGCGACTAAAAAGTAAAATGTTATTACTTAATTTAACTAAAAAGGGGCAATGTAGCAGAATTAGGATATAAAATTTGGACAGTAAAAGTTTATCATTGGACATTTTGCTTGCTGGGCCTCTTCACACAAAAATGTCTTTTAGTTAATGTTGCTTCACTTGGATGTTTTAATGCTGAAAATGGAAAGTTTCTCTGAGTTCTCCCCTAGCATCTATAAGCTTGAGGAATCTACCTGTGAGTAAGATTTGTGATAACTCAACTAGTTTAGCCTAGAGAGCTCACACCAGTACCAGTGTGATATGAAAACTGGAAGCCTGGATTGCACATGCACCTGAGTCTTCTTGTATCTTGTAAACAAAGTCTTAAAAGCCATTTGGATATTCATAGATTTTTTTGTTCAAAGACAGTGGAGAAATAGGCACCGTATAAAGAATTTCTAACCAGGTAATTGAAGCCTTTTTTTATGGACAACAACTATGTCAGACACAAATTGCTATTCAAAGTAGTGTAATTTTATGTACAGACATGCCTTAGGGAATCCTTTAAATCAACATTTTAAAGGATTCCCTAAGAGAGAGAAGGAACGGGTGAAATGCAGCTAGTGTCTTACATGAAGACATCAGGAAATGTAAACATAGCAAAAAATTAGACTGTCATTCTTTGACTGGGTGAATAACAAAACACAATATTGAGTCTGACATGCAGAATAACTGATAATCAACAACATAATGAGAACTGCACTGACTCTGTGCATTTCAGTTTGGGACAAAATGCAGTTCAGAACAGGCTATTTTATTTTATACATTTTGCAACACACTCTTTATATCAGTGAGTTTTTGGAAAGGCTCAGCTAATACTGAACCAAATCATTGTGCTTTGACAGATAACAAATGGAAGTGATGCTATTTTTACTACATGGAGACAGTTAATTAAAGAAGAACCCACAGAAACCAAGCTCACTTTGAAAGATTCAGTTTGTCCTTGAACTGAACTCTAAATAATATTTATATTTAATGGCTATTTGAATATGTTTTAGTTTGTGTTACTGTATATCAAAATAGTGGAATATTGTGATAAACTCTGCTGTTTATGTGCCCAAAAATAGCCAGTGATCTGAAAACTGAAGCCATAGCTTTGTCAGCGATTAGTCAGACATCAGGCAAGCCAGCCCTAAGAACGAAGGCATTGCATTATTGAAGTCTGAATATGGGACATTTTGTCTCGGGAGGAGGTTAAGCATTGCAACACCAATGAAGGTGAAGGAACCAACGATGAGAGGGAGAATAATTTTTAAATCCCATCTTGTGGATACTAAATATTTAATGACATTTTTTAAAAATATGCTTTTTACTGTAACAGCCAGAGAAATGTTGCCACTTTTTTGTGCTGCTTTTAGCCCAGGTCAAACTGGTGATATTGTGTATATTGTGAAATCACTTATTCACTTAAGGCTTTAAAATTAAGCACAGGCATAACAAATATCTGGAGATAAAGCATTGTTTTACCCGTACTGGAAATCAACCTGGACTTATGGATCAGTGTTGTACTACACTCCTGTGCACACAGCAACCGTTGGCTTTGACAGGCAGCAGATGGTGTGCTATACAGTGATTTACTGCTGCATAGCCGGGGGTGCAGTACTTTTTGTGAGTCTTTACTCCTCCTGAATAATTGATGGAATACTGTCAGTAGCCTGTGTAGGATTTAAAATATTGCCAATTGAGTGGAAATATTTGGTATGTGTTATGTGTTTCTTCAACGCTTTGTGGTTTTTAACTGTTGGGGCATTAGCTAACATCTGTTGGGATGCAGTAAAAGGTAGAAATGATGGTTATTTTTTATTGTGGATTGAATGCAGTGTAATCCTAAGGCTAACTGTAAACTTGGCATTGTTTAAACACTAAGATTTAATTTATTTAAGGGAACTCAGTCACATTGTAAGTGAATTTGATCCATTTCATCACAGAATCATTAACATGCTTAACATTAGTTTCTTCATCTCAGCAAGAATATAAATATGTTGCAGCATTGTTTTTAGTCCCTAATGCTTCCTAGTTGGAATAACTACAGCACTGGGCCCTGCAGTTGTTGTTTGCAGTTCCAGAAGTGACATTTAATAACCCCCTTTCCAAACTGTTTTGCTTCCTTGTTAGCATTACAACACCATGCTGGGATAATTTGATGGGCTCATAAAATACACCCGTGTTAGCAAGTCCTGGCTTTTTAGAGAATTCAGAATGCATTTTGGCTAACAAGTATCACAAGCAACTTGTGGTAACATCTACCTGCCAAGCCTGAAAAGTACTAATGTGTTTTTTTTTGCCAGCTGACTCTGACTGCCAAAAATGTGTGATGGTTCTACTACAGCACAGTATTTGGGTACTTTGCCTTATGAAAAAATAAGTAAAAGTAAATTTTTCCTATCATGTAAAAGGGATTATTTTGGCTATTTATCAGTGTAGCTCTACAGAAGGTAATGATACTACAGTCTGTCAGTCAATTTGTATGTTTGTTCAGTCTTGACTGAAATGTCTGAACAAATATTTGATTGATTTAGCCCAGATTTGAACCAATGACTTTGGTAATCCCCAGAACTTCCTCTCAAGTCACTAACATGTTGATATTTTAGGCTTTTTGTGAATATTTTGGAATGATTGCCATAACATTGGCTAATGAATTGTGAAGTATGATCCATCAAAATTTTAATTAGTCCCTGATGATTTATGGACTAATTATGGATGATGATGATTTAGGACTAAAGACCCACAAATGAAAAGACATTTTCATCTGTTTCCGCAATATTTTGTGCTTTATTATCAAATGTTAGCATGCTAAAATGCTAAATTATGATAGTGATTGTGGTAAACGTGATATGTTAGCATTTAACAAATCACTGCTATCTATGTATGCTCTCATAAGTGGCTAACAGACTCTAGACTGTTCAAATTGGTGTTTGGGTATGCACATTATTATTATTTATGTATTTATTTTTACCTGCTTTTAATTTTGCCACAGCAGGCTTAAATTTGCTGTATGTACATATGCAGAGGACCTGATCAAGAGGTCAGTTCTTAGTAGTGATTAAGTTAGCCCTTGCAAGAATAATCTTTTCATTTTCTTGTTCTGTTAAGTGCTTATGTTGTACTGCATACTGAGGATATTACTTCTGGGAAACAGCTGCTGATCACATGATAAAATCTTAAATACAGTACTGTGTAAAAGTTGTGAGCCACTCCGCATTTCTTTGTATTTTGCTTCCACAGGATCCAGACTTTCTTTTAATTTTTTAAAGTGGTCTTGAAAAATAGTTCTCCAGGTTTTCTGGAGGTGTTTCAAAGTTTTTGTTTGGACATTGGCTGCTTTTTCACTCATTTTCAGTTGGAGGAATGTTTTTTATTTGTTAAGCCACTTAACATTGCCGTATGAATAATTTAAGCATTAACAATACGAATATCTTTATTGATCCCAGAGGGAAATTCATTTGTCTGACAGCTCATCTGCTATTTATATGAGAATTGTAAAGCCTGATGGCTGTGGGTACGAATGATTTTCTGTATCTCTCTGTTTTACAACGGAGAGAGAGGAGTCTTCCAGTACTGATGTTTTTTTGTTCCATAAAGATGTTATAAAGTGGGTGATCAGAGTTGTTCAGGATGGCTTCTAACATCTTTAGTGTGCATCTTTCCACCACCTCCCCCAGCGTGTCCAGTCTGGCTCCAATTACAGAGCCGGCTTTGTAAGGGCACCAAACTCAAGGTATGAACCAGTATTGTCTACACAAAAAAAGACAACTTGATTTTACAAAAAAATTGCCAAAGACAGAGTTTGACAGGCATAAAAATAGTATTTTTGCACCACCAAGGTGATTCCCAAAGCGCTATTAGCCGAAAACTTGACATATTTTGGCATGGTGTGCAGTGTGTTCTAAAAAAATTTAAGAAAAATGGACAAGTGGAGGACAAAAGAAGAAGTAGCAGGCCTACAAAACTATCTCTAGCAGATGAAGAGTATCTTAAAGTCTTGTCCTTAAGCATTAGGAGAAAATCCAGACTGATGCGGGACCTGAGAGCTGCATCTGGCCCTTCAGTTGATCCATCTACTGTTCACTGGAGCCTCATCAGAAATTGTCTCAATGGAAGTGTGACAGTCAGGAAGCTATTCTTAAGGAAGGCCAACAGGGAGAAAAGATTAAAGAACTGTACTGAAAATCAGTAGTAACATGTCTTATAGAGTGATGAATCCAAATTTGAAATTTTTGGTTCAAGTTGCATCATCAGTATGTACAGAGTAGGTCAGGAGAGAGGTACAACAGTGAGTGTCTACAGCCATCTATAAAACACAGTGGAGGCTCTGTCATTGTTTGGGGCTGCATTTCAGCCACTGGTGTTGGGGATCTTATCAATTGATGGAATTATGATTACAGACAAATTCTGTCTGATATTGATCGTCATGCAGTACCATGTGTTGGATTGGCAACAGCTTCATTTTTCAGTATGACAATGGTCCCAAACACACTGCCAGTGCAATTAAAGCATACCTGGATAGAAAAAACACACAATGGAACACTGTCAGTCATGGGCTGGTCTCCCTAGAGCCTGGACCTCTATTATTGAAGCAGTGTGGGATCATCTTGACAGAGAACAGAACAAAAGTCAGCCAACATCCAAAGAAGAGCTTTGAATGTCCTTCAAGAAGCCTGGAGAACTATTCCTGAAGACTACTTAAATAAATAACAAGAAAGCTTGCCTAATATATTACCAAATATTGACTTTAAAGCTTGTTCGAATTGTAAAAATTGTTTTTGCATTATACACTGTATTTCCATGGATGTTTCACATGCTTCAGTAAATTGCTGCACCTATTTCATGTTTTCCTGGCAAAATATAAAGAAATGAGGGGTGTAGCCCTTAGGCAGACTGGCAAATAGTTGGATGGATGAATGAATGAGGGGTGACTCAAGACTTTAGCAGAGTACTGTAATTTCAGGACAAATCATTTAAAATACTATGATTACAAACATGTTAAAACATTTTGGCAATTCAAATTGAGCTTTTATCTGTTGGTCATCCAATTCCTTGAAGTTCATAGCAGTCAGCTGCTCCAAACTGATAAGTGCACAATTACCATAGTGTTTCTAAAAGGCATCGATTGGTCTTGTCTTCTCTTTCCCTCCTTCCATTGATTGTTGATCCTGCTCTCAGATTACAAGGCCATGCGAGGGCAGGTGATAATACACTACTGTCTGGCTGCAGGGACATCCTTTATATATCCCTTCTGATCTATGATTGTGTCTGTGTTTATAGTAAAAAAAAAAAAAATTCATAAGTGCATGTTTTTATTACATTATGAAGAAATATGGGTTAAATCATTAATAAATGCATTAATTCAAGTATGAATAGCTCATAAATATAAGCTCTGCTGCAGCTGATGACTGCAGCTGAATAATTAAACTGAAACACATCTTTTAGATGATCACACCAGACATTTAGGCATTCTCAGGACATGTAGTGTGCACATTTTAAACGGTTAAAATGCAGTAGGTGACAATTGAATGCTAATGTAATGCTAATGACATATACATTGCTATGCAATTAAGACTTGCTGGTTGTTTTTGTTGATAGAGTGAAAGACACCCTTGAAGCACAGCATTGAGATTTCTTATTTTAATTAGTGATGGATGTTTTAAAAGCACGTCTACCTTTCTCTCCTCTTCCCTTTGCAACTACGTTTCAAAGGTCATTACCTAATTTAGTTTTTAATGAACACTTAATTGAAAAAGACTCCGTCTACTTTACAGATGATCTCAGTTAAATATTGCAATGTTCTTAGGTCAAATCTTCCATCGCTCAGGTAGAGACAGTGACTTTTAGAAAAAAGTAATGCCGTTAGTTTTGAAAAGTAAGTAATATTTCTCTCTAATACACAAGTGGATAAATCATCACAAGAGGGCAAGACTATATTGAACTGTTTAAACCCATGTAGGAGTTTTAAATTAAGAGCATGTACATTTAAGACTTTAAGTGAGAAATCACCATGGTGGGAAGAAACAGCTTCCTGTGAGCCTGATTAAATTCAGCATGCTGTTATACAGAGGACTTCCTGCCTGTGTGTTTCAGTCACAGGTGATAAAATATATCTTTTTTATTTTTTTTATTTTATCAATTAAGAATTTATGGTTTATTCAGCTTATTAGATGGTTCAAATGCTCTGGTTGTCACTACTACATGAATATATTATTATTACAATAATATTTCTCTGCTTTTTGCTCAGAGCTGTAACTGTGCAGTGAGTCTTACTTGAGTACAACAACAAGATTATGCAGCAACAAAAGTCAGTTTTTATGTGGTGCAAGGAGATCATCATAAGAGGTTAGCTGTCAAACTCAATCTGTGTTTGACTAATGGCTCAGTGGTTTCCAACATTTGGTCCTGACTTGTAATGGAGTTCACTGATGCTGTGAAGGTGAATGATCCCCATGAGCAGCCACTTTGCTTGCCAGTTGCGGCTTGTCTTTCCCTTGTCCTACAATACCTTTGACCGCATTACAAAGAGCAAAAAAGAACATCCGCCCGTCTCTGTCAAGATTCGAGTTTATCACTGCATCTTAATGTTGCTCTATAACAGGATTCTCCTCAGTCTCAGGCATTTCAGACCTCCAAATGATGGGACACAATCAAAGCATAAAGGATATATAATAAGCATAATGGTGAACCGTGTTGGTTTTCAGCAGACATGTGGCACTAACTGAACTGTAGGAGTATAGATTGTTCCCCCAGCTGTACATAGGCCTTGGTAGGTAATATGGTTTGTGTTGAAAGGCCTTGTCCAAAAGAAATCGGCGCTTGCAGAGCACATTACTAAAACCTATTTGACATTTATAAGAGTTTGTTGGTCCCCTGAGGAGTTTGTTGTTTTTCTGTCGTCACACTGCTCTCAGGAAGCACGTAATTCAGAGACATTGAGGACTGGAGGCTTTTGAGTGGTTCATCCTTTTTTCCATTTGTCTTTGCACAGATTGTCCTCTTTCATAATGGTCAACCAATTATTCCCATTCAGATAATACAATCACAACATTTTATAGTTAGGTCTGCCAGCTAAAATAACATAAAGAAAACTGATAAATTTCATAATTTCCTTAACAATATGTGATCTCTCTTTCTGTCTAATGTGGTATGTAGTGTTATGTTTCATTCGCTGGGCAGACAGGGAGTGAAGCAATTAATCTGAAATGTGTGCCTTTTTGTCCCTGCAGTTGACCATTTCTTTGGGACTGGATGATGAATTGCCTTATTTCTTCATATAAACACAGGTCTTGTCTCTGAGTTAAGCCAGTAGCCAGAGGAAAGTAGGCACTCTCCATCAGGATTTATGGACAGTAGGTTTGTGAAAAATAGTACTTGCTTCAAATATGTGAAGTCAGATGATTGTTTTCCTAAAAGGGCTGAAGACTGAAAAATATGGTGCAAAAAACAAATCATTCTTGTTGATGTTTAAGCTGTGTCATGCAGTTGATGGAGCAATTACTTTTTAACTGTTGCCAGATAGGACATTGAAATTGATTTGATGCAGCCATTTTAAATTTAACTGAAATAGATCTGCAGCCGTAGCAGTTGTTTTCAACCGGTGCATCTAAATTAAATACGATCTTGGCTAGGCTTAATGCAGGGCAGTCCCAAATAATGAGAGCTACATCACTGCTACAGGGTGTTAGATTATTCTTTCATCCTTGTATGTGTGTAGGTGCTACAGCTATGCAGAAAACTAATGACCCTTTCAATAGTGGTCAAAAACAAGAGATGGACTTTGAAGGCATTGTGAAACTGTCAAACAGGATTGTTGTAAAATATTGTTGTGACTCCTAATCAGAAAATGTTGACTCCTCATACAGTATACCATGGTGCCTTGCAAAAAGTTAAATCTTTTTGGTTAAGTTAATATATGCTTATTTGTGTCTGACAAGATATCTTCTGACCAAACTGTTCTTATGTTCAAGCATTTCACTTGTTTCAGACTTGTTTGTCTTTAATCATCTTTACAAGCTATTATTTCTTGTTACCAAGATTGTATTGCTCATTTTGAGTTATTTAATGCTTGAATTAACAGAATTATGAGGGTGTTTGATCAACAATGACAAGTGCAAAACAGCTTTGCCAAAGTCAGATTTTCTTATTTTGTGCATCTTGTACTTTTGGTCTCTTCACATATGCAGATAATGCCCAAATAGAATTCATTCCTTTTATTATCACTCTTATGGTGCAGTTATCAATGTTCCTTTAGACTAAATACAGTACTTAAATCGAACAATAGCACCATCCGGTTATGAATATAAGCATAAATCCTAATCGTGATAATTTTGTACATCTGTCTTGACTTTTAATGCATTTTATCTAACAGACATTTAGCATGCCAGTCTCATCTCTAAAAGTGCTACAAGTAGATCTGTCTTCATCAAGATTACTTATTTAAAGCACAATATTGTAGTGTGTCAGAAAAGTTTTAGATAATGGTTTTTGGTTTATGGACTAAAATTTCATGCTGAGTTCTTCTGCGTTTGTTCCATTATGCCTATAATTCCATTGCTCCTGTTAGACTTTTCTTTACCTTCATGGTAGATAAGTAGAGCTACAATACCATGAGTGCAGTTGGTTGCTGGGTTGAAAATTATCCCTTTGTCAGCATGGATAGTGGTTGTTGTAAAAAGTAAAGTTTTCTGAATATAAACTCAAGATGTCTTGTTGATGTTCATTGCCATAATACATCTTTTGCCTCTGTAGTTTCCTGTATATACACTTCATTTCATTTTAAAATGTTTGTAATCACATTAGATGCATATTGTCCTATGTATCAAGACAAATGTCATGTTTGAGTGTGGATGTGGAGCCCAAAGGCAGACCAAAACACGGCAGGCGGAATAAACAAAAACGGACTTTTATTTTGGTGTTTGCAGAGATCCAACAGAAAACAAAAGTCCATTAATCCCAATTGGAGATAGTCAGACACAGGAAAGTCATGGGCAGACTGGCAGAACAACTGGAGGAGGATTAACAGATGTCATGACAGATAACACATATAAACAAAGGCTTTAAATATACAGAGTAATAATCAAATAATACTTAAACAGAAGGAATAATACTTAAACGATAAAAAGATGGGGGACTCTTTGACCTGGTATTTTGAGTTTGAAGTTTTGGTCCCTTGTGTTTTTGAGGGCCTTTCGTATTAAGTCTGGTAGCTTGCTAGTTTCCTTGGTCATGTATTATATCCTCTGTTTGTAGTCTGTTTATATTCTGGGTAATCTTCTTGGTTTGTAATTTTCAATTAGCATCCTCTTTGTGATCCCTCTCTGTCCCCCCAGTCATGTCCCCGTGTCTGTCTGTGTCCTGTCCCCGTCTCTGTGTTTCTGTTTTCCCTTGTCTGTCCAGTCTCTGTGTCCTGTCTCCCCAGTCTGTTGTGTCTCAGTGTTTGTTTTCCCTGTGTCAAGTTTGTATGTCTTAGTCTGGGTCTCTGTGTCTGTGCATTAGTTCCTGTTTTATTTTGACAGTCCCTCGTTTTGTGTGCGTCATGTTCAGTTTTGCTTCCCCTGTCTTGTCAGTTAGATTCTGTTCAGCTGTTAGTCTGGTCACACTTGTTTCAAAGTAGACCTTGCTAGTACCGGGTTGGAATCTCTTATGCCTTTAGAATTGCCTTAATTCTTTGTGGCACAGATTCAACAAGGTGCTGGAAACATTTCTCTGAGATTTTGGTCCATGTTGACATGATAACATCAGGCAGTTGCTGCAGATTTGTTAGCTGCTCATCTCTGATGCCAATATTCTGTTTCACCAGATCCCAAAGCTGCTCTATTGGATTGAGATCTGGTGACTGTGGAGGCCATTTGAATACAGTGAACTCATTGTAACCTTCAAGAAACCAGTTTGAGTTGTTATCCTGCTGGAAGCAACCATCAGAAGATAGGTACAATGTGGTCATAAAGAGATGGACATGATCAGCAAAAGTACTCGGGTAGGCTGTGACGTTTAAAGATGCCGGTACTAGGGGCCCAAAGTGTGGCAAGAAAATGTCCCTCCGCTTTTACACCACCACAACCAGTGTGAACTGCTGATACAAGGCAGGATGCATCCATGCTTTCATATTGTTTATGCCAAATTCGGACCCTACCGTCCGAATGTCGCAGCAGAAATTGAAACTCATCAGCCCAGTCTGCGTTTTTTTCTAATCTTTTTGTCCAATGTTGGTGAGACAGGAGTGGCACTCAGTGTGGTCTTCTGCTGCTGTAGACTATCTGCTTCAAGGTTCAGTGTGTTGTGTGTTCAGAGATTCTCTTCTGCATACCTTGCTTGTAACAAGTGGTTGCCTTCCTATCAGCTTGAAGCAGGCTAGCCGTTCTCCTCTGACCTCTGGCATCAACAAGGCAGCACTGAGCGCTCACTGGATATTTTCTCTTTTTTGGACCATTCTCTGTAAAACCTGGAGATGATTGCGAGGGAAAATCCCACTAGATCAGCATTTTCAGACCACCCCGTCTAGCAACATCAACCATGTCATGTTCAAAATCACTTAAATCACCTTTCTTCTCCATTCTGATGCTCGGTTTGGACTTAAGCAGGTCTTTTGACCATGTCTATGTGCCTAAATGCACTGAGCTGCTGCTTTGTGATTGGCTGATTAAATATTTAAAGTACCTTTTTACATTACATTTACCTGATGGTACTGCTCATTAAAGTGGTGAGTGTGCGGGGCTTTCTTCTCTCTATTTTAATACTTTGGAGTGTTTTGAAAGCAAACATCTCATAAGCTTGTGGGATGAATAACATCCACTTCATCTGAGTAACTGCATGTCAAATAAGTTTTAGTTTGTTTGACATGCAGATTTATGTGAATACCAATTTATCTCTAGCATATATGAAGAACTTTTGGAAGTATTTTGTAATTCTGTCCTCACTAATAAGTATTATTTAGGGTTGAACTAGGAATTTAGTTCAGAAATGTATAGTTGTTAGCTTGGTTAGTTAGCCCCTTGTAAGGCTGATGGTAGGAAACTAAATTTTACCACACAAATCATACACATTATTGTGGTAAATATAGGACATATAGACAATGATCTAAGAAAGTATTTAGGCAATAGAAAAAAGATGCATGTTAGTATTTGCATGGTCACAGATCTGACAACATGCTGGATGTGTTAATGTCAGTTAAAGTGTACCACTAGAAGTTACCACTAGCAACAAAATGTCCAGCTGAACCCAGCTGTTGGTGTCAGAAGAGTCGTGGGAGCTGTTTTTTAATCCTTAAAATTCTTGAGGGGTAACATAATGATAATCAAGAGAGATCAGAGGCTTTACCCAGGAGAAAAAAAAAAAAAAAAACATTGCTAGGTAACTGTTGTTTCTTTTTTTAGATTCACAGATTATTGTTTAATATACAGTATCCTGTAAACACTAATGTTGACTTTCAATTTTGTTCAATGTCAAATGATATTTTTAAAGTTAGAAAATGTTTTCACTCTGTCTGTTTACTCACTGTATCAGAGCATAAAGAAGCCAAAGAGTCACGAATTTCTTGTTTCTGCTGACTGTAAAAGGCTCCTGCAGTCAGCAATCTGTCATGTAAGCAGCCACCCATCACGCTCTTCACCTCTCACACTCTGGGAAACAGTATGGGCTAAAAGTGAAGCCCATGGCAGCCTCCACCCCTTGCTTTATATTCAGAAAAATGGTGTACTGTGCTCACTGAGCTTATGAATGAAAACCTAAACATAGAAATTATATGAATAACCTAAAGGCCCTAAAATTTATATTCCTGTCCATCTTGTTATTAAGAATTGTGTCATACATGAACACAGTGTTTTCTTGGAAAAAGGTATATCACATGCCTCTGTGCACCAATCAGTGTTTAGTATCAGTTCTTTGTTGATCAGATTCATCAATCATCAATCATCAATCATCAATCAATTCATGTTAACAATTTTTTTAGTGTCAGTCAGAAATATGTATTCTTAAAAAAGAACAGCTTAATATTTAAGGGGGGCTTTAAGGTATGCACTTTTATGAACTAACTAACCATCGCATACACACCTAAAATGATTGTTTCCCAAAAAATTCATTAATATCTACTGATAGCCTTTGAATTATCTTCTCATGAATACGTTCTGTCAAAATTTCTGTCACAAAATTCCTTTTCTTTTTGTCAGTCATCTAGTTTTTGATCTTTTCAACACTGCTTTGTTTTGAAATGAAAAAGCTTCAATGAAACATACATTTACACTTGCCTGCTACTTTGTTAGGTACACTTTTTCAACTGCTTGCTAACACAAATATCTAATCAGCCAGTCACATGGCAGCAACTCAATGCATTTAGGCATGTAGACCTGTCAAGATGACCTGCTGTTCCAGTTCAAACCAAGCATTGGAATGAGGAAGTGGCTTTGAATGTGGCATGGTTGGTGTTCCTAGATAGGCTGATCATCTTGAGGTTTTACAGAGAATGATCCTAAAAAGAGAAAATATCCTGTGAGCGGCAGTTCTCTGGGAGAAAATGCTTTGTTGATGTCAGAGGTCAGAGGAGAACAGCCAGACTGCTTCAAGCTGATAGGAAGGCAACAGTAACTCGAATAAGCGCTCGTTACAAAAAAGGTTTTCTCTGAATGCATAACACATTGAACCTTGAAGCAGATGGTTTAAAGCAGCAGAAGACCACACTGGGTGCCACTCCAGTTAGCTAGGAACTGGAAACTGAGGTTACAGTCTGCACAAGCTTGCCATTATTGGACAATGGTAGACTGGAAAAGCATTCCCTGGTCTGATGAGTCTTGATTTCTGGTGCAACATTGGGGTGATAGGGTCAGAATTTGGCATAAACCACATATATTTTCTTGGCACACTTTGAGCCCCTTAGTACCAACTGAACATCATTTAGACACCAGAGCCTACCTCAGTAGTGCTGCTGACCAGGTCCATCCGTTTATGACCACAGTCTACCACTCTTCTGGTGACTGCTTCCAGCAGGGTAAAGTGCCATGTCACAAAGCTCAGATCATTTCAAACTGGTTTCTTGAACATAACAGTGAGTTCATTGTACTCAAATGGCCTCCACTGTCACCAGATCTCAATCTAATAGAGCACCTTTGGGATGTGGTGGAACATGAAATTCACATCATGGCTCCGACAAATCTGCAGCAACTGCCGGATGCTATCATGTCAGCATGGACCAAAATCTCAAAGGACTGCTTCCAACATTCCTTGAATGTCCTTGTTGAAATTCCTTGTTGAATCTATGTCACGAAGAATTAAGGCAGTTCTGAAGGTATTAGAGGGTCCAACCCAGTACTAGCAAAGTATACCTAATAAAGTGGCTGGTGAGTGTATATGCTTTTTACAGTTCTCTAGACATGAAACATTATTAATATTTAAAATATGGATATTGCCTTTTTCTGTTTCCAATTATGGACTTGAAGACTGGAGGTTCTAAACATTTACCATTTCAGTCCTTTTAGCAGTTTGTATCTCAGTTAGCTGACTGTTTTTGCATTACAAATGTGATCTGATACTTTGACAGAACTTAGAGAGAATCTGCGTTAAAAACTTGATGTCACATCATTTTACAATATTAATATCAATATTTCCTGTCTGTCAAACTCTTATTTGCACAGCTATCTCAGATCAAATGGGCTTTTGTAAGCGTGCATGCATACATTCATTCATCTGTGTATACTTGTGTTTATGTGTAAATGTGTGTGTGTTGTGTGTCATGCAAAGGCCAATTCTTTAATGTGTTTGCCTGCCTTCTGGCTCACTGTTAAACCCCTGCATTGCAGCACTGCCAGTGGGATTTCAGCAGGCACGGCCCTTTTTTCTCTCTCTCTCTCTCTCTTACCCGCCATCCTGACAATAGAGAGATTAAATTTGGGCCAGATCCCTCCTGCGTGGAAAGCTCCTTGCTCACACATGCACATCTTCTAGTGTTCATATGCTACGCTTCAGAGACCCAGGGCAGCTGAGAGTCCCCAAAAGTCTCCTGTAGCAACAGTCATGGAGAGCCACGTGTCTTGGAGACAGACAGAGAGAGTAAAAGACTGAGAGAGAAAAAGAAAACATGGGATCCTTGGGGACTGAAGAATTCAAGTGCTGTCTGAAAAGCTGCACAGTAATCTCGTTAAAGAATGGGAAGGCTCTGTAGTTTCATACTGTTTGACTTTTCCAGTTGTTTGGACTACATGGTATTCCTTACCAAACAGAGATCAGTCAGGGAATAAGAATAATCAGAAGATTCTTCCAGTTAGCCAGCAGTAAGATTTTATCAGCTTATGAATTTTGAGAAAAGCTTTAGTTCAAGTCTCTTACCTTGAACTCATTTAATCTGGGAGACAAGCTGACAGTCATGGACAGAGTCAGTAGAAAAACCAGTGAGCACAGACAAATTAAGTGCTTTAGGAATCATTTTTACATCTAAAAAATGTAAGAAGAAAAACAGTGGTTTTAGACTGCAGCACGAACAAAATTATTGCAACTGTGTCGAATGAACTTGCAGTCTCGTTGCCTTTGAAAATTGTTGCTTTGAAGATGGGGACCAGGTCTGTGACTGCTTGCCATTTTCAAAGTGACTTTGGTGCATCAAGATGAAAATAAGACATCAAAATGACAATAAGACTGAGTCAGTTTGCTATCAGTTTGCAATTGATTAGGGTGAAGTTGGCAATAACATACAATAAGTTTTTGATAATATGGCAGTTGCCATCTACATACACAGATATTCACATGAACCAGAAATTCTCATTAACTACTTACATTCAGACCACAGTCAGAACCTCATAGATTTGAAACAGAAATTCAGAAATTCCTCCACAAATAGCGACATAGTTGCTGCAGGATGGTGATTTAACAGCAAAATGACAGGCGCTCGGGAAACGTACTTTTGTATAGGAATATAACCAGAATACAAGTTGGCTGCATTTATAAATGCAGACAAGATGCCAGTTAGTCGCCATGACTACTTGTAATGGGTCGCTGAAAGTGAAAAAATGAAGTGCAATCACTGAGCAAGCACTGATTTTTACTAATCACAGTGAGGTTGCCATCCTATTTTTACTCTAGTGTGACTGAGCCATAAGCTAATATTCTCAGTAGTTTGATTAGTTTTAATAGACGGTGACTACATTCTGATTCTGATGTGGGTCAATCCTTATTGGTGGATGGTGGAAGTATGTGAGCTCCTCACAGTATAAACAACTAAGGCGAAAAGAGAAAACTAGAAAATATCTGACACTAAATAACTGAAACTGATTAAGAAGCTGACTGAAGAAAATACTTTTTCAAAGACATTTGAAGACATTACTTAAGTTCGCACACAGTATATCACAATATCACAAAATTATTTATTCACAGTTTTGCAAAATGTGCAGACAATACTCTATATAGTTTCATATCACAAGAAGAGATTATATTATATTATATATATATATATATATATATATATATATATATATATATATATATATATATATAGATAGATAGATAGATAGATAGATAGATATATATAAAGTCAAATATAACTCAGGCTCATGTGCTCATGGGTTGATGCTGTATTTTCTGTGCCATGTTGTACTGTGATAAACAAGCTTATTGCAATTATTTAGGTATCTGTACTGTAGTTACAAGACTAAAGCTGACCTTTATTGATTTGGCTTGTCATGTTCATTTTGATAAGAGTCCACTTCCAGCATGGTTCACTGATGTGGACTTATATGGGAAGCAAAAAACCAAGTCATCATCAAATTCTCTGTTATTTTTCCTCTGCATAGTTCGGTCCCTTGGGGGCAAAAATAGGTGGGGAAGGATCCAATTATTTTCACCACGAGACAATTCCCTTTAACATGATTGTATCTGTGATTCTGCACATCAGAGCCTGTCTCTCTTGTCAGGTAGCTAATTTATGATCTAGAGTGAGATTTTACTTTCTATTTGTCCTTACAGGGTAAAATTTATTTCTGGTTTAAGATTATGGTATTATATAAGCATACAGCACAAAAAAACTTCTTTGTTAAGGTTTGAGGTTGGAGTCTCGTTAGATTGAATGTTTCTATGTTGAGTTTTTTATTTTTAATTCTGCATTTCTGTCACATTTCTGTCATTTGACCTTTCTATTTAATATACAAAAACAGTTGCTTGTATTCTTGGAGTGCTGCAGCGTGAAGCAGTGTTGAAGCACTGCTTTTCTTCTTTCTGTCACCACTGCCCCTCAGCTAGCTGCAAACAGCACACTTTGACAGTTTCATGGTGTTTCTGTGAGGACTACGGGTATTTCTCTGTACTGAAACATAAAAAAGTCCTCAGTCTGTACTTCTCCATGTACCTTGAAGTTATTCCTTTGTGTAGTCCTGATATTTTTCATCAGCCATCTTGTTGTCTATAGTTGCCTTGGGTATGTTAGTAGAAAAAAAAAAAAAATCACCAGCACAAGGAAACAATCTCAGTATTGTAACTGTGTTAGATTTTCTAGTATCAGCAGGTCCAAATGATGAATTGATCTCAAGGGTGATCTTGAGGGTTTTACTGTTGCCTTAGAAAAGTCAAATAAATGTATGATACACATAATTCACAGAATAAAATTGGTTTTAGTGATGGCAGGTTTAAATTGTATGAATTGTTCTCCTTCACTGAAGTGCACAAAATGAAGTTGGTTATCTCTCCCTGTGGATGTCTTTCATGATACAATTACAATAAAGCAATTAAGTCCACTGAGTCATGAAATTGATTGTTTTGCCAAAACAGAAAAAGGAAATTGGGCCCCAAATAAAATATTCTCTGAGGTTTAAGCATAAAGATGGAATTTGACTGATTGTAGAAGTTTATTAATGCTCTTGTCAGCAAATTTTGATTATCAAGAACACTGAAGAACACAGATGATCTTAGAGCTGCATCGTGACAATAGAACATTTATTTCTCTTTGTTTGACAAGAGAATTAATATGACTCCTGTGTCTGTATGCTAAATAGGAAGGTACTTAGATGCTAAGCTTAGCTTAACATCTAATCTGCACTTTTTGTGCACATTTACAAAAAGGAAAACTAATAACTGGGGTAAACAGTGAGCTTTAGAAGTGCTCTAGGAAGTTTTTGTCACCTTATACTAAGCCGCTCAACCAATTCTGGGTGCACAGAGAATAAAGACCTAAAAATGTTATTGGTCTTGTCATCTTACTCTTGGTAAGAAAGGTAATAAGTGACATTCCCAAAATATCTAACTATACCTGTAGCCTCTGAGCATTTTTACAGTGAGGAAATATCAGACATTTCCTATTTTCCTCACTTAAGGTAGTCAGTGAATATAGAAGGAAATCTTTACTGATGATACCAAAAGTGATTTTCTTCACTTAAAATTTTGCAAACCATGTACTAAAAAATGGGAGACATGTGGCTTGTGTTAAAATCTATTATTTGTCTAACATCTCTTAGAGTGGTGGTGATCAGTTGTCAACAGCTGTGTTGTTTTTGACAAAAATCTGAATTGATATGCTTAAATGTAAATGCTAGATGATTTTTTTTTTCATAATAAACAACACTGTGGAGATGTTTTGGCACATAGGTTTAGAGACAAATTAAGCAATGTTTTCTGTGTTGTGAAAGCAAAGTTCTGTTGACTTGGGTCATTACAGTGCCATTACGGTAATGAAAACAAATTAATTCAATCACTGCTGAGCAGTAGTGTGCAACGGATAGCTGTCAGTGATAATCCGTTTGTTCTGCAATTTTGGGGATCAAAACAGGATATTTCAACTTGTTTGTCTGAAAGAAAGACAGGCAGCTATCAGTAATTATTGGCACAAAATGATGATGATTTGCTGTAGTAAGATTTTGTAATGTGCTCTTTAGGGATGCTAATAACAAAATATGTTCATGGAGTGTGATTTAATGTTATATATTATCTTCAAATGTTATGCACACCAGTTTGACTGCCTTCAAATCAATCAAGAGATGATTAAAGTTTTTCGTCAACCTAAAACTAGAGCACTTCTTCATAGATTGTTCTTTGACTCAAAAGCTAAAAATGCCATTTTCTTTCTCTTACAGGATTTACACCTGACAACACTCTCACTGTGATTACGTCCAGATACCTTTAAAGATTCAAGCTTTTGGCTGTACGTATAACACCAGCAAAGACATACTATGTACTTGACTACATGAGTTGGAGCTCTGAGAGATTTCTGTGAGCTGGAAAGTTCACAGAGGGATAAAGAGGGAAGGGAGGGAGAGGAGGAGAAGATTCTCCACTTCAGCAGAGCGGTCCGGAATCATTGCTGTGACCGTCCTTTTTAAGCAGAGACAGATCACTGCACATTGTTACATGATTCCATCCTCGGCAGCTCCCCTCTCAGAAATATCATTCATTCTCCTAGTCATTTCAGAATTCCAGCTGGCCTCTGTGCCCTTACTGTCCACTGAAAGCACGGCCTACACGGCAGGCTGTCTATGGCTGGATGCTCTCTGAAACTGTCTGGTAATATAACATTCTGAAGAGCTTTGGGGTGAAACACTAGTTGACCTGAAAGAAAAATCCTGTTGAACTTTATTATTTGTGAGACAGAAAATAACTCTTTCTGAAGAATGGCTATTCATGTCTCACACCAAATTATTTCAGAAGAATAGTTGGGTTACACAGTGAGTCCAAAAAATGAAATCACCACTGCATTATGGAATATGTAAATTGATTTTTAGCCCTGTGTAATCACATGTTTTGGACTCCACTAGATGTCAGCATGAAACGTGAGTCGGGTTTTCCCCACTCTCCCATCTGTTCTTAGAAAATCTTTGCATGTGCCAGGGAGGAGGGAGCCCAGTGCAGTGTGTAGTGAGCAGGAAAGGCGTGGTTCGGATGAAGTTGCAGCCCACTGTGAGCAAACATGATTTCATGTAGGGTTTGCTTGTGGTGTCCCACTCTCCAGTGTACCCTGCACACTCGAGCACTCAGCTGATTAATCAGAGTCATTTCCATGAGTGATGGAAGCTCCAGTCTTGCAGGGGCTACAGAAAGCTAATAAACACCAGCGGGCAACAGCCACGCCTCGAAGGATGCTTACTTGCTTCTGCTGTTATACTAGCTCTGTCCATCTGCCATTATTCAGCCCTCAATGCCCTGTGTCAGCCTCATTGTTATTAATATTGATCAGCTCATCTGTTGAATGAGAATTCATACCCTGGGGACCAGTGGCGCACAATTAGGTGTTTGAATGTGCACCACGATTAGTTAGTAAGAGCTGGGGATCAGCATCAGGTTTGAATGTGGCACCACAAGTGAATAAAAACATTATTATTATTATTTAAACATGGATCACCTGGTTTGTGCCAATTTTTGTAAAAACAAAAAACTAGATGTAATCTGATATGACTTTCAAGTTCATGTGGTAAATCTGTGAGAAGGCAAAGAGCACCGTTAAGATTTGTTGTGGTATTGTCGTTCTGTGCAACATAGAAATGTAAGAACCAGTAAGCCCTAAAAACAAAAACAATGGGATAAAAGGTGTGGTTTTGACAGAGGTGAGGAGAAATGCAGTAATGTGATCAGTGAATATGAAACTCATTATAGCTTATAGTGCCTTTAAACAGTGTATCATCAGACTATATGAAAAGATTGACTTTAAGCAGCTGGATTTTATGATTTTTCTTTGTGATCTACTTGATGCTGCTAAATTATTATAATGATAATACATATGATAAGTGTGTGTACTCACTTGTTAAAGACCCATTTACTTAAACAAACATGATCAAATATGCCATTTAGTCCTAAATTATGTTTTTTCACCTACAGTACCCTTTCAGTTTTTGATAATTTCACCTGCACTTTCTTAACAGCAGTGTGGAAGCACCAGAGGTGGGAAGTAACGAAGTACAAATACTTCATTACTGTACTTAAGTAGAATTTTCAAGTATCTGTACTTTACTTGAGTATTTATTTTTCTGACAACTTTTTACTTTTACTCCCTACATTTTTACACAAATATCTGTACTTTCTACTCCTTACGTTTTCAAAACAGGCTCGTTACTTTTGGTTTAAGACATTTGAGGGGAGTTATTATTTCACGTCACTGCGCGCCTTCAAACATCAAATCGATTTGAGCCTAAACAGTAACATGAAAGGCAATCCTATTGGTGTATCCATCACCAGGGTTATCTCATACAAAGAGATGAAAGAGGCAAAACTATATAATTTATGCATCATTTATAGCGCCATAGTCAGGGGTTAAAGTGGGCCGGTGTTTTTTTGGTACAACATTGGAACGAATGCAGATGTCCATAAGTTGTGGTTGCGGTACTTCAGCATCTAGCTAGCCCTACAGAAGAGGAGCGAGCACAAAGGGAGTAACATTTTTTTAAGTGTCAGGTCATTTCAAATGCAGTGTTTCTATCAGTTCAACAAATATCAGCAAACACACAAACTGTTTGTGTGCAGTTTGTCTCACAGTGTGTGTCTGCTAGCTAAAGGTCCAGCTGCTGTGTTTCCAGGGAGAGAAAAGAATGAGAGC
>VUQS01042204.1:1439-14906 GCA_015108495.1 Heterochromis multidens
CTAATCTGGTTCTCTCTGATGGGGGACTGGTGCTCCAGGGGTTCAGTGCTGACCTGATAACCCTGAAAAAAAAGCAGCCCTCAACCCAGGGAGTCGGCCTCTCTGGCCCTGCTGGCCTGTATGAAATGCTGATAGGGATATGGCAGCTCAGCTATTCACTACTTAATTCATTTTCTTTAGGAAAGTAATTGTATGGCATCCTCATCTAAGGTTACATACCCAGAATCTTGTGTGTTCAAACTGCCACCTTCAGAATGCAATAAGGTAAAAACCATAAACACTGCTATTTATTATCTCATTGTTTATACCATTTTGATGCTACATGGGATTTATTAGCGTTGAGGTCATTAAGATTTATGTAAGCCTGGTAAAACAGTTAGGGTTAGGGTTACATTACGTGCTTAACAAAAAAGCCCTGTGCTAATTAGTGCACATCTTACTCTTCTTCCCTGAGTAGAAATTGACCATATTATTTGTGTGTTTGTGCGTGTATCAGAATTCTAGTTTGTGTCAGTTCAATTCAATTCAATTTAAAATTCAACATCTAAAATGAGGATGTTTGTTTTTGATCAACACAAATCAGGGACAGTAGAAACAAAAAAGTGATGGTGTTGATACTATACTTTTTAATGGGGACCTCATTTCCAGCACTATATTTGTATTCTGGGATCCTAGTTGAATAGTGTTGCAGCCCCTCAGGTTATCTCATGTCACAAACAAGATTTTTTAGCTCCTGTTTCTTAAAGGCTGCTTACTAAAAGGCCACTTTCTTTTGATTGGTCAACTTCTGGAAGCCTGTTGAAGGGCAACACTAAGTGCTTGTAAGATGTATGGCCTGCAATTTGTGAAAAGGCTGTGCTGATGTAAAGAATGGTGAGGTGACTTTAGCTTGTTGCAAATTTTTTTAATTTTAATATTTAGAGTACTCTCAAATCTTTGGCTCACGGTGGTTACTTTTATATACATTTACATTATTAAATATACATTATTACAATATATTTTAAATATTGACTTCCATTTAATTGTAACATCCATAACTGCATGATACATATCTGATAGCAGTATAATAAGTCATACCTTCATGAATGTGCCCGAAAACGTGTAATTTAGGCTGAACTCTCCTCTGGACTGTGTTGAGCAGCTCCATACACCCAACACGCTGCATCTTCTTGGGAACCCAGTCAAGAAAACCTGCATACAGAGACATGGAAATCAGACACACCTAACAGCATACACTGCTATTCTCAGAAAGCTTATAAAGGTCTGTGGCCCAAAAAGAATTAGTATAGTAGTAATTTAGTTTTTCCATTAATTTTAATTTTAATTTCCTTTTGAATTTTTATTTTCAATTTGGCTTAGTTTCAGTTAGTTTCCAAAGAAAATTAATGTCCATTTCCATCTACTACCCTTCTGTAAGAGTTGGTGTGTCGACAGTGCTGCTTATTCTCCAGTGGGGTATAATTAAACTCCTCCAATAGAAGAGGGTGCAATGAGATGAAAAAAATGTCAGACATTTTGGAAATATGACTTATTTATTGTATGACTTTGAGGAAGGTTAGTTTCTTAGTGTTTATCCATCATGATGATGACCCTATGTGAGCACTGAACAACACTCCTGCCTGACTAATGAATTGCATAGGCATGCCTTCACAGTGGGTGGGACAGTAAAGACAGTAAAGAGGCTTTTCAAATGCGGTACAGTTATAGAGAGGCAATAATAAAATTAATAAATTAAAAAAAAAATTTCTTTTTATGGCATTTAGTTAACTACACAAGAAATGGAAGGAAAACAGGCAAACTGTGTGCAAATGTGTGTGCAGTTAAACTATCAGAAAGCTACTGCAAATTGTATTTTCTGGTTTAATTACATGTAGTTTACTACGCCTCAACATTGGGGACTAATTCATTACTTGTACCCTTACCTTGCCACAGCAATGATCCAAAAAGGATCATTTCACTAATTCATTTATTGTGATACTTGGTGGTGTTAGGTTAATTTTTTGGGTTTTCACAGCTGATAAACGTTATAAATGCCATATTATAAAAGGTGATGCATCACATATGAGAAAGAAGCTCTTCTTTTCAGGCTGCTAGTCTAATGGCAAACTACATAACACAGCAATGAAAAAAAAAGACTCTTAAAAAGCAGCCACAGAAAATAAAGATCAATCAAAGCCACACACAGATGCATACTTCACAGTATGTGTGACAAGGATAAAGCATGGAGTGTATATGATTTAGTGTCTGTTCCATGAGGACGGATGCTGCTGATGCTGAGTCAATAAAAGCATCAAGTCAGAGGAATAAAATGACTGAGTACCGCGTGCCTCCATCTTCCCTGCTGTCTGTCGCTCTGCTCAGACAAGAATAACAAACACAAAGGAAACAGAAAAGAGAACGAACAAAACAACAAAAGGGAAAAACAACACTAAGGCTAAAGGCTACAGCGTCCCAACTACAGGAAAATGGAAGATCTATTGAAAAACTGACTAATAAAAATGATTATTATGATTAATGAATTCATATTTAATATGTAAAATCATATAAAAATGGTTAATAAATACAAATGCTACCAAATTTAAATTTCTTATCTGGCTTAATGAACAGCCCAAAATCCAAAATTTAAGACTGGCTCATAAGCAAAATTTACAAAATGAACTTAATGTTTTATTCAGTATGATCTGAAATGGGTCACTGAGTCTATGAACTCATCAGGTGATGGGGAACAAGGTTTAACCAAGATGAGCAACTTCTTATTAATGCTTTGAAAATATCTTTGAGGGCTCACATTATGTAGTATATAGTACCGTTTTGCTGCTCTATGATTAAGTGCGTGTGTGTGTCCACAGCTCCTTCCCTGCATCCTACTGTGTGTGAGTGGAACTAAAATACACTGACACACATGGAGCAGACATACAATAACAACAACTTAATATATTTGAGTAAAATAAAATTTTCCCAACAGGTTTCTGTCTAATTGCTGAGTTTGTGATGACAGATAGTTTAAATTGAACAGGTAGCACCAAGCAGGACCCCTTACCTGCAGGACTCTCTTTGTTCTGGAACTCTTGATTTTACACATTTTCTCTCCTGCTTACCAAAACATACAGTTTAGCAGTGTGTCTCCCTGCATGCAGCAGGGGAATCTGTGAGTGAGTTATGCGTATGCAGATGGTGAGAGGGGCTGATCAAGTGGCTGAGGGTGAAGCTAGGGACTCATTTGCATAGTGATATATTAAATGAAACAAAGGTGCAGAGTTTCATCTAAGCCATTTAAAGCCATGAAGGGACTATTTTCATGGAAAATAAAAACAAAAACAATAACAACAACACCACCCCCCCAAGCCAAGTTGCATCTTTAATGTCAAGTTTCAAGTCTCTAAGAGCAAATTCAAGTTAAGTCTGAAGACTTTGAGGGTAACAATTCTTTCTAAAATGGTAAAAGCTTCAGGCCTCAAGTCAAATCTTCAGTCATTTTTTAAGCCAAATCACAAGGCAGACAAATTTAAGCGGAGACCAATTTTTTATTGATTCAAGTCCAGCTTGAATCATGTTTTAGGGCTCAAGTCTCTAGGCCAGGCAGTCCTATAAATTTAATTGTATAATGGGAGGGCTTTTCCCAACAGTGAAAGCCCTGACCCTACATCAAAGTGCTAAAGTGATACAGACTGACTTCTTTACCCTCTAAATCAATCTACCTGTAAAACACACACACATGCACATGCACACACACACACACACATTCAGGATCAATTTAGGTATAAAATGCCTTAAAAGTGTAAGTATATTTTTTACAAGCCTTGGGAGATGGTGGAAGTAAAGTGAGAAGTTACAAGGGCTTTTTGTGTCTCGGGGTATTTCGCTCTAATGTGCTCCTTGTTTCGAAGCAGCTGCTGCTTTGGGCATTGAGCCTGTTTTCCTCTTTTTGTCTCACTTTCTCCCTTGTTCTCTCTGCTGTTAACTTCTTCCTCACAGCCAGATAAAGGGGCCATATTTTTCCTCTCTAGTCGCCGATCTGCAGCTTTATCGCGCCTCATAAAAGACGTTTGCTTTTGCCGCAGTGCGAAATTATGTCTTGCTCCTGCTCCTTTTTGCTTCACCTTTTCGTCTGTCATGTTTTGCTTCATCTTATTAAAAAACATTTTGAAAATAGTGTCTGCCTTTGTGCTCCTTTCCCTTGTTCCATACTACTTCTTTTTCTCTCTCTCATGTCATTCCCTCCAAGTCTTGCTCTGAGTATGTGTATGTGTGTGTGTCATGCATTAGTAGCCTGCTGTAGCTGCTCCATATGCCTGTGGCTTACGAGCAGATAGCTAGAGACACTTGGCTAAGCTGAATGGAAAATAAATGGCCATGTTCGCAGCCGAGACGCAGACAAGGAAATCAATCACACACACTCATCTGAACACCACAGCTGCAGCAGGAGATGAGGTGTGAAAGTGTGTGTGCAGGAGTGAGAGTCAAAGAGAGAAAGGAGTGTGTGTTTGGCCATATTTGTGATGCGTGCACAGGATGTTAGTCAGCTTGTGAGCTAGCATCTGTGTTTATTCAGACTCTTGCAACACTGGTGTGTAAGAGGATGAAAACAAGTGTGTATGAGCTGAAAAGTGATTACTAAGAAGGCTAATGATCTCCTGTACTGGTAAAGTGTGTTTTCAGGCAGCGCAAGATGAGCTGACTGATCTGTGTGAGTCATCGCTTTGATTACCCTCACCTTTTATCCACTCAATCCAACAATGATTCATCAGGGCCTTTTCCACTGCGCTCTTTCATTTGAAAAGTAAATGAACCATTTACAGAGGGTGCTCAAGTTGTGTGTGTCTGTCTATAAAAGCTGTGGATAAATGTGTGCACATACAGTTCATATTTTTATGGTTTTATGTAGTGTGTCTAGCAGGACCACTGAGGTCAAGTTTCATGTTTCAAGCGTGTGACACACACTTTTACTTTCACTGTCTTGCTCTCACACTGCTCACATAAAACTCATGCCAAATAAGATGCAACCTAAAGGCCAGTCCTTTATGAAAAAATTGTTAGGCTAAATGGCTTTTTTAATCTTAACACCAGGCTTGTTCCAGATTTCAGCATCAACACTGGCCCATAAACACCATGAAAAGTAAAATACATTGTATGAGTTTGATTTGCCAGGGGCAAACAGTGGTTGCAGACTGTAGCATAGTTAAAATTATTGCAGAACTGAACTTTGAAATGTCTGCTTCAACTGCTCTTTGACCACTTGCAGTCAGTTCAGGTCTTTGGCACATCATGATTAAACAGCAATAGGACAGAGTCAGTCTGCTATCAGTCTACTATCAGTTTGCGATTGAATTGGGTAAAGCTGGTTGCAAATATTTTTTTAAAATATTTTTTTGCTTAAGTTAAAAAAAATAGCTACTGTATCAATTTTGTGTGCATAGATGTTTACCATAAATATTGTGGCCACACTAATATTTTTTTTAATTCAATGGGTAATAGGTAATATAGTGATAATGTAAATAATTTGTTATAAATAGTAACAAGTCTGTGTACAAGAATAATCTCTGAAATTAGATAAGCAGGTGAGGGTTAATAGTAATAAGTGGTTAAGAAAATGGATGGATGG
This sequence comes from Heterochromis multidens, assembly GCA_015108495.1. Classification (NCBI taxonomy): domain Eukaryota; kingdom Metazoa; phylum Chordata; class Actinopteri; order Cichliformes; family Cichlidae; genus Heterochromis; species Heterochromis multidens. The sequence continues at coordinate 7,042 of VUQS01042204.1, forward strand.
AAGAAAGCTGCTGCTATCTATCACTGTATTTCAACAACTTTATTGCCAATGCAGCACAAACATTAATCACTTTTTACTTAGACTTCACACGGGCTTTCTGTGATGATGTGATGAAGCTGCTATTTGTCCACTATTTCTTCTCACAAAGTCTATACAGTATCTTTTATTCATTTATTCTAGGAAGGGTTGGTGTGCCTCCTGTCTCACTATTACCCAAAGTATGCAATTAAGTTTTAAAATTTTATTTGTACAGTGCCAATTCACAACAACACTTGCCTCAAGGCATTTTACATTGAAAGGCAAAAACCCTACAATATTAGAGAGAAAACCCAAACAATCAGATGATCCTGATGATCCCGATGAGTAGAACTTGGCAATACTGGAGAGAAGAACTCCCCTTTAACAGGAAGACATCTCCAGCAGAACCAAGCTCACGGAGGGCCAGCCATCTAAAACCCAGTTCTGTGGGAAACACTGTGGCAGCTAAAAGTATATAGCTTTAACCAACATTATTTTACCTGGCCATGATTCTCTGGCCTGATAAATCACACAGCAGTGAATTATCTCTATGTCTAGTAAAAAGCTAGATAGAAGGATGCAGACTCTGAATTGACACGACATAGTCTAGCCTTGTTCTAAATCATTTCAGTTCTCAGTTGTGTTTTCCACCTTTGTTTCTTGCCTCTGTCATGCTGGTTTGTGCAAAATGTATTTATTTTTTTGTATTTCTTGTATTTATTTTTTGTTCCTAGATACGTCCCTCAGCCTACTCCCCATGTTTTTGTTGGCCTGCCTAATTTTTGAAATTTCACATCAGTTTTAGTAAAGCTTACTTTTTCTTCCTCCAACCAACCTAGATTATGCTGTAATCATAAATAATCCTCCTCTCTTTTGAACTGAAAGTTAACAATAAATGGAAGAATAAATAAAAGATTAGGTGAGTTTTTGCGCCAGTCTCTCCATGCACAGATGTGACGCATTCTGTTCCAAACACATGTGGTGTATTTATCAAACCATCTGTGTGTGCTTTGTCTCAGTGTTCTGAGTGCACTTCTCTCCTCATTGCATATGTATTTAAGGGAGGGCTGCTCAAATGAAGGTAGCAGGTTAACCTAGGATAATTAAAGTATGTTTTCTGCTGGGTTTACTTTTTGTCCATCTCTGTAAATCAGGCATAAATAACATAATTTACACAAGCCACATCAACTGCAGTGGGAAATTAAACATGCATTAAATGGAACCTTTTAATTTACAAGTGAAACACAACCAACAAAAGAAAAATTTAACAGTTAAGCTACGAAATAATTGATTGCAAACAAATTGTGGATTTGAAGTTTTGGTTTGTAGTCACTGAACCTGAATTTGACCTGAGCTGTTGGTAGACATAAAACTCTTAAATCACACATTTTTCTTCATGTACTGAATATAAAGCCTTCCTAAACTTCCTATAAACTGACTTTACGTAACTCACTCTTACCGCCCATGCCATACTGTTGCAAAATTAACAAGTACTTTAACAACTTTTAGGAAAATATTAATTCTGTGGACTGACAAGACAAAAGTGAAACTTTTTGGAAGGTTTATGTCCCATTACATCTGGTGTAAAACTAACACAGCATTTCATCAAAAGATTATCCAACGGTCAAACATGGTGCTGGTAGTGTGATGGTCTGGGGCTGCTTTGCTACTTGAGGATATGGACGACTTGCCGTAATTGATGGAACCATGAATTCTGCTTGCATGATTTCTACCATGAAAATCCTGAAGGAGAATGCCAGACCATCAGTTCTTGCCCTGAATCTCAAGGGCACTTGGGTTATGCAGCAGGATAGTGATCCGAAACACACTAGCAAGTCCACCTTTGACTGGCTCAAAGAGAATCCCCCGCCCAAAAAAAAACCCCAAAAAGAAAACAAAATGAAGGTTTTGGAGTAGCTTGGTCGCGGTCCTAAATCCGATTGAGATGCTTTGGGATGACTTTAAAAAGATCATTCATGCTCGAAAACCCTCCACTTTGGAATTGAATTAAAACAATTCAGCAAAGAAGAGTGGGCCAAAATTCCTCTACATCGATGTGAAAGACTCATTGCTAGTTTTTGCAAATGCTTGATTGCAGTTCTTGCTGCCAAGGGTGCCACAGCCAGTTATTAGGTTTAAGGGGCAATTACTTTTTCACATAAGGCTAGCTAGGTTTGAATAGCTTTTTCCCCTTCATCATTCAAAAACTGCATTTTGTGTTGACTCGGGTTATCTTTGTCTAATATTAAAATTTGTTTGATGATCTGAAACATGTAAGTGTGACAAATATGCAAAAAAAAAAAAAAAAGAAATCAGGAAGGGGGCAAATACTTTTTCATAGCACTGTATGATATTGGTGCAGACTGAGGCTTAGCTCAGCTTATAGTAAGGACTGAAAGGCACTCTAAACAGGGAATAAATAATCAAGAGTGAAGACAAAGAGTGATTTGACCTTAAGTCTTTAAAAACATGTTTGCAGCAAAAAATACTTGAACCTCAGTGTGTTTACATAAAGCATTATTCTAAGCTCCCCTACTTTTCCCCATGCCCCATTTTGATAAACATCATACACTCCCACAGAGCTCCCTGCTTCCCCCTCTCTGTACCAGCTGCTGTGTACAATGTAAATATCTGTACAGTTTATTTTCAGATATCCTCAGGGATTACCATTATAAAAGGAAATAGCGTTAATTAATCTCTATCTCACAGTGTTCTGCAGAACCACTTAAACACAGAAGATAGATTTCTGAAATGCATACCATTCATGGGCTGCTGTGGAGGCTCGATGACTTCTGGGATTATTGGAGACGCAGGAGGGGGAAGCTCTGTTCCATATGTTTCCTCAGGTTTAGCTATAAAGCATGTGGCGTCTGCTCCACAATCAGCTGGCAAATTTAGACCTGGAGACTTCAGGAAAGTACAGACAAAAATAATTGATTGTTTCCAGTAAAAGTAAAATAGGTGATGGGCTTTAAGACTACATTTGTACAGATGACAAATTTGTGGAAGACATTGCTAAATGCTGTGAGAATGTTTATGTGATCCTGCTGGTTGTGCTACTGCATTACTGCACAAAATACACATAAATGAGCATTGCTCTTTATTGGAAGTTGTTTGGGATTTCTCCCTTACAACAGTGGATCACAGCACAGGTAACAGTATGTCACAGATATTCTTCTATTGCTTTCTCAAGGTTTGCACAAAAATATGACAAAAGCAAAATTATACTGACCAAAAAAATTTTATATTTGCAGATCAGATATTTTCCTAAACAACAAAACAAACCCCTGATTATAAAAATGTCAATTTTCCATGGCAATAATACATTTGATTAAAAAAAAAAATTATAACATGCTGGTGTTATTATTTATGAATTTTCCCACATTGTTTTAATTTAGTTAAGTAAAGATACAATCAACTTTTGCTCTCATGTAAAGTAAAGACAGGTTTCTAACTAAACTTCTAAATCAGACAAACCTGAGGTGGAGCTTTTTCTGCGATCCTGGCCTCCAGCATGTTTAGCTCCTCATCAGTGTTTGCTGCTCTCCCCAGAGCCTCCTCCACCCTGTAAGTGATGCCTTCCATCCTCACTCTCACCTGGCTCACCCTCTGCTCACTCTCTCTCACCAGCTCGGCGGTCTCCAGGGCGTTGTTGACCATCGCCTCCATCCTTCTGAGGGTTGCCAGAAGCTTGTCTGCAGTCTCCTGCTCTGAGCTTGTTCCCTCTGTGAGCTTCATAGGATCTGTGACCACTGCTGCATCCCTTTGATCCCTCACCACTTTCTCCACAGTTCTGTCTATTTCTTTTCTCTCAGTGTTGCTTCCCTTGTCAGTATAAAGAACACTATTGGTGTTTTTTTGCTCAGCGTGCTCCTGTGCACATCTTAGTGAAGCTTGCAGGTGGCAGACCTGCTCCCTCATATCAGTGATCGTCTTTTCTGCTTCCCTGAGCTTTGCTTGCATCTCAGAGAGGTCCTGGATGGGCTTAGTCTTTCTACTTCGGACCTTAGCCCCCTCAACGCTGAGGGCTTTCCACCACTTCACCACAGCCACCTTCTTGGCCTCCTTGATCTGAGTCTGGCTCCCACTCTGGCTTTCCTTTTGCTCCCTATCCCAGACTCTCCGCTGATCCTCCACCTTCTCCCCTTTATCCTCCCACACATACTTGTACATCTCGAGCTCCTGCAGCCTGAAACCACCACCACAGCTTTATAAACATCACTGTTATGTCTGTAGTTACTAAGCAGTACTAAAAGTGCACTTATCCCTGATAGGGTCTTGCACATAGAAGATGGTAACTGGTATGGTTACGTAATAGAGATGCCCATAAATACACTGTAAAAAACCAGACACCCTTTTTATTAGCTTAGCTTCTCAGAACAGAGACTAACATCAACCAAAACCAATCTGTTACCATAACAGGAGAAAGAGAGGTAAAAAAAAATAAAAAATCACATACACATTGGCAAGCTGCTGCTTGAGTCTTGCCTGTTGCTGCTGGTGGTGAGGAAAAGGCCTCTCCTGCATTTCCACAGAAGCACAGTCCTGTTTGTGAGAGAAGACAAGTAAGATTTCTACATGTGCATGTTACTGCATACAATAATTATCATCATCCTCACCCTTTCAGGATATTTATTGTGCAGAAGATGAGCTATTTCTGCAGTCTTGATCCTGTGGATGATGCTTTGAATGTCATCACTGTGTGTGTGGAGAGATGGGACACTTATGTCGTCCAGACCTCTGTGATGTTCCTGCAGATGAAGGAAGCATGAACTACATGAAACAGATGATCAGTGCTGTTAAAAGATAATCTGCAGACAGTGAGGTTTACCTACCTGTTGAATGTCCTGCATCTCGGTCTGCAGAGAGAGATGGTTTGGAGGATCACGACTGTAAAGACCTTGAGGGCTGATACAGTGTCTTTCATACCTGTCAGAATTATCGCACTTGTTTAAATTGCATTAAGGATTAAAGTTATGCATTATTTGGAACAGGGCCACTTTGGGTAGGTGCCTACTGGGACAGTAGCTGACTGCTAGGCTTCACCTCAGCAGGTGTTGGTGCCTTTAGGAGAATTGTTAATGCAATTATCTGTGCAGCTAAGCGTACCAACAGCTTGTGAAATTTTTGTATTTTATTTCTATGTTTGCATAGTTAGCAGCTACTTGTGTCTGTGGATGCACCATGCTAACCAAGCTAGCAATAACTCCGCCCTCTTGTCTAAATACGGTCACTTGTGGTTCCCAAAAAATGGCAGTGGCCATAATGTTGAGGGTTCAAAATGGGAGTGGCTACATCTATCTTTTATATGCAGGCATGGATTTTATTCACCCTAGAGAGTCGAGGTTTCTCAGTCTCTGCTGCTCTGATTTTCATCCTCCCTTTTTAAAGCTGCAGTGCAAATGATCATACAATTTGCCACTCAGTTGAATAGTGTAGCATTGTGCTCAACTTCATTTTCCTATGATAAATAAGAATTACAAAAAAAACAAAGATAAACAGCCCTTTTGAGAAGAAAGAACACTCAGTTCCATGTTACATTTGAGTGCCATTAATTAAAAATACCTCAAAAGAACTTGGTTTGAATGTTCGTGTAACCTCATCAGCTCTGACTGCAGACCCTGTAACACCAGGACAGAGGAAATGTGTTCAGTAACAGCTGATTAACGTTTAATATGATGTAATGGCCTTTAAAGTACCAAATATGCTCCCTACTTTAAGCTCTACAGTGTCAAACATACCTCAATCATTTTGTGATTCTCCACATGAGCGTTCTTCATCTTGTCCATAAGAATGTCTTTCTAGACAGGAATGTTTGAAAGTAAAGTTAAACTATTAAAATGTGAAAAACAATTTCAATTTTCATGGTCACGAGAAAAATGAACCAACCTTTGAGATTTCTCTGTCTCTCAGTGTCAACATAACCAGAGTTTCCTCAAGTCCAGCCTGTGAACATACAGGTTTTTACTAACAATACAAACTCATTACAACGTAGAGACAGAACCAACTGATCTGTTCTTACCCTCAACTCAGCATTGACCTTCCTCAGTTTGTTGAGGCTTTCTTCAGAGCATGTTCTCTCAAAGGTGAGTTTTTCATTCTGTGTGGGCACGTTTGATTGCATGAACATCAGCTTTAGTTTCATAAAGGAATGTTTGGGCATATATTTAAGATCTAGATTACCTTGTCTTCAAGCCTCCGAATATGAGCCTTAAGACATTCAACCTCATTGCTCTGAAGACCAAAAAAATTGCTTAAATGGAAATAGTTGCCATAAAAAATAAATCAAATTTAGCAGAAAGCTTCACTGTGGGACTGCTGAGAGTTTGACATACTAGTTTGGTGCAGCTATTCTGGGTCCGACTGGCTTTCTCCTGGGTCTCTTTAAATGCTCGACGTGTCTCCTCTAGTTCTTCTGTCAGAGATCTAATTCTCACTGCTGACCGCTGAGCACTACACACACCAAAACAAACAAACAAAGAAAAAAACAAAAATAAAATAAAATAAAATAAAAATAAATCATCAGAGCTTCTAGTTGCAGTCAACATAACAAACCTCTACCTACATTACATTAAAAATGGCCAAAAGGTAAGAAGACAGGTGATTGCAATCAGTCTCTCTAAAGATTTATCTATAAGGTAACCAGTGGAAGGAAAATCATGCAGGTCATGCAGTGCAATTTTCTAAAACAAACAAAAAACATTTCATACTGTATTCATAGTACATGGTACATGGTATTAAGGATGCATGACTCACTGCATGAAAAAAGGATGCTGACAATGAACAAAATGGCCACTATTAGATCTAACGCTTCTCAATGTAAAGGGAACTTTTATTACTCGGCCTACTAATAACTACAGCTGTGGTCAGAAGTTTACATACATTCATCATGGGCACAAATTTTATGGTAATCTTTGGCTTTTAATGATTTCTTTGAACTGTTCTTTTTCCAGGGTGGAATGATTGTACAGCATACATCTTTAATGACTTTACAAAACAAGATTTGGGTGCACAAGTTTGAATTTATTTTGTATTTTCTCTAATCCACACAGGGTCAAAAGTATACATAAAGGCTCAAATATATACATACACTCACTTAAGTCTTTTAATAAGTGGTGCTAAAGGTTCTACAGTGTCTTCTAACTTGCCAAGCCCAAGACCTATTAACTTCTCATTAGAGATCATGATTGACTACAACTGGTAAAAGTATTTGTTTGACAGCACTCATTGGATTGACCAATACTGAACAATTGGAAAGTCCAAGGAACTCAGTGAAGATCTAAGAAGGAGAATTATAGATTTACACAAGTTGGGAAGATCTCTTGGAGCCATTTCTAAACAATCAGTTCAAACAATTGTATGTAAGTACAAGCTATTCTGATGTGTCACCACTTTGCCAAGGTCTGGAAGAAGATCCAAACTGTCACCTTCAGATGAGAGGAAATTGGTGAGGATGTTCAGGAATCACCAAGGCTCAAGTCTGCCATGAACTGGAGACTGCTGGAACACCAGAATCACTGTCCACAGTGAAGCGAGTTTTACATCACCGTGGACTGAGAGGGTGCTGACCAAGAAAGAAGCTCCTGCTCCAAAATTGACATCTTCAAGCTTGACTGAAATTTGCAGCTGCCCACATGGACAAGCCGAATGCCTTCTGGAGAAAGGTTTTATGGTCAGACAAGACAAAGATTGAGTTCTTTGGCCACAATAACAAGAGGTATGTTTGGACAACCTGCCAACAAACTCTTTCAGCTCCTCCCCTCCAGAAGACGCTACAGGAACCTCAAGACTAAAACCAGCAGGTTTAGAAACAGCTTCTTCCCCACAGCTGTCACCCTACTGAACTC
>VUQS01042210.1:6023-16253 GCA_015108495.1 Heterochromis multidens
TTCGTATTTACCTAAACCTCATTACGTTTGTATAGCTGATTTACTGTGTAGCGCTGTGGTCTAAGTGCTGTGTGTCTGTGTGTCAGTGATGGGAGAACGGACCAGATCAAGAGGGAGGTCCAGATCTTCAGGATCCTTTCCAGGCCTGAGTGAGCCTCCAAAGGATCAGGGCATCCATGTCTACCTTTTCTGGACAAAAGATGGAAAAAGATATTTGTCTCACACCACAGGAGAGGTCACAGCGGAGAAGCTGTGCATCTCTGCCTCAGAGACTGTAGGTGAGAGTAAAAGCCTCACCAAATGCACAGTCCAAAAGTGAAAGTATATCTCTCTTCCTGTGGTATTTGAGCTTGGTAGTGGCAAGTATGTGTAACTTCAGTGTTTCCTCCTCAGGGATAACGCCTCTGTGCCATGCACTGTTTGCACTGTACAATCCAGACACACGCATTTGGTACAGCCCAAACCACATATTCAAGCCAGAGGAAAACTGGAGGCTTGTACTTCACTACTGTATGAGGTTAGTTTGTGTTTGTGCAGTACTTTTTCTGTGAGACAGATGAAGCACAGTAAGGATGTTAACACAGTGTTTTTGTATCTAGGTATTACTTTCGGAATTGGCATGGACTGAATGAAAACGAGCCAATGATGTGCCGTTATCCTCCCAGATCTGTTCCACATCGGGGATTCCCTTTACTTGATATCACGTCACTGGAGTATTTATTTTCCCAGGTTTGTTTTTATCAGGATGCTTTTACACTCATAATTTTCTTGTGTTGACAATAATAGAGTATCTACTGTGTCTCCAAATCAGGGTAAGTATGAATTTGTGAACGAAGTGGTACAAATGGAAAACATCCAGACAGAGGAGGAGCTGACTCGCTTCAAAAATGAGAGTTTGGGAATGGCTGTGCTTCACCTCTCGTACCAGGCAATTCAAACACAATCAACTTTGCAAGATGTAGCTTCAGAAATCAGGTAATTACTTTGGCTTAATCACACCACAATCTTTCCTTCCAAATACAATTTTAAGCTTTCATTCTTAAATAGCTTATATGTTTATATCCTGTACTGTTGATGTTATTTTCTGCTACTGTAATAAATGTATTTTAATCCAGTCCAATAAGTAAATTCAGGTAATATCACTATACCTCTTTTCAGTTTCCTAGACTGCGTTCCAAGATCTTTTGCCAAACACATTTCCAGAGACAACTTCCTGACTAAAATAAGGATCCAGCGAGTGTTCAAAGACTTTGTGCGGTCCTTCCAGCAGCACACAGTGGATCGGGGCAAGTTGTGCACCGAGGAGATTATGTATAAGTATATCTCTACTCTCGAGCACTTGGCACCGCGTTTTGGCACAGAGACTTTCCACGTAACCCACCTGGATCTGAAAGATGACAACGACAGAAGCAGCTCTTGCACCAGCACCACCCACGCCCAGGGTGGCTCAAAAGACAACTTCTGCGGCACCATCATGCATGAAATATCAGTGTCCGGCACTGAGGGGATTCACTGGAGGAAGGTGTCTGTTCAGAGGGTCTGTATAAATACAGCTTCAAACTTTTAACATGCTGGCATGTTGTATATGTTGCTTGCGTGGACTTTTTTTTTTTAATTCATTTGGTCTTTTCACCCAGGCACAGGCAAACAATTATCTCGGGAATGGCTACATAAACTACATGAGGAAACCAAAACAGCACTCCAGCCAACCAGATGCGGACACACCCAGTGATTGGACCTTCTTCAGCGAGTTCCCTGACATAACTCACATAGCCATTACTGATTCTAATGTGTGCATTAGCACTCGAGACAATCTCTGTATGGTGAGAGCACTTGTTTATTCTTTTATGTAAAAGCTGCAATGCATTCACTTAATTGGTAAATGTCCTTGTGATGCATTAGTCCAGTGGATAAAGTGTTTTTTTTTTTTTTTAATCATTCAACTAATTGTTCAGTCTTTTGAGGATGTTTTTATACAGTATACATTTCTATCCAGATTCTATACGTGTGTGACTATAAAGCCTCTTGGTTTTGACTTTGCTTTGGGCAATTTATCATGTTTTGAATTTGTATGTGTCAGTAGGTGGGAGCTCTGATTGTAAGCTAGTGGTGTTTCTGTATATGTATGTAGGAGGTTCAGATGAACTCCAGCCAGGAGGCCCATTCCTTCGTCTCCCTCCTAGATGGATACTACCGACTGACTGCAGACGCCCACCACTATCTTTGTCATGAAGTGGCTCCCCCAAGGGTACTGTGGAGTGAAGCAAATCTACTGCATGGGCCTATGCAGTGAGTTTTCTAACCTTATATACATGCGCATTCTGACACGGAAAAGGCTATGAAGAAACACAGTGTGTTATGTCATAACTCCTGTGTGTTTCCAGTGATGAGTTTGTGCTGTCTAAGCTGAAAAAGGAGGCAGAAGAGGAGGGAACTTTCCTCGCTCGTTGGAGTGTTGTTGACTATAACTACATCATCCTAGCTGTGCTAATCAAAAATCAGGTGAGTCAGCACCCACACTCTTCTATGGAAGTTGTTGCAGTGCAGCGATGGTGAAAAAATAAACCAGATACTTTCTGTGCACCTGTGTTTTGTACATACAGGATGGTGCAGCGCGAAGCCACAAGCAGTTTCGTGTTCATGTAAAGGGTTCAATGCTCTGTCTGGAGGGCATGGGCCGAGAATTCTCCAGTATGAAGGAACTCACAGATAGCCTCAAGTTGTTTGTTCTCAAGTCTGGTTCGGACAGCTTTACTGTCAAAAAATGCTGTTCGCCAAAATCGGGAGGTTTGTGTCACATGTTTTACTTATGTATCCCATATTAATCCTCCATGTCCTGTCAAAACCCACTTCCTCTTCAACCTTGTTCACCTCCACTCAGTTTTTTTAATTTATTGTAATAGCTGAGCTAATGTTTCTACATACCCATTGGGGTACTCTTATCCCTGTTTGGGAATTACTGCTTTGAGATATTTAGTTGTTTACTCAGAATTGCCTGTGTCTGCTCTGCTGTGTGTGTTGCAGAGCTATCTAACCTTCTGGTGAGGAGATACAGTGATTGCGATGTTCACGCTGAGCCCTTATCCCAAACCTACAAGACCCGTCTAATGTTCCCCCAAATCAAGGACAAAGATATCAAACAGGTGACGATGTCCACTTGCTACCTTCATATTCTCAGAGGCTTTGTTGTGCTCTGCTCTGTAGCTGACTGCACGGGTGTTTTGCTTTGGAGCAGGAGCAGCATTTGGGTCGTGGCACCAGAACTAACATCTACTCAGGACGCCTGTTAATGCCGGAAGGAGAGGAGAATGACAATGATGAGTTTAACAACAACTCTCACCGAGGCCACCGAGTTGTTCTCAAGATTCTGGACCAGAGCCATGAAGATATTGCTCTGGTAAGCTATTTGAAACTCACTCAAAAGAATGACACTTTACTATGCTGAATGTAAATGGTTATTAAGATCTTATGTGTTTGATGTTTACCATTTCACGCTTCCTTCCTCTGTCTTTCATAGGTGTTTTTTGAAACCGCAAGTCTCATGTGCCAAGTATCTCACCGTCACCTGGCGTTTGTATATGGCGTGTCTGTCAAAGGATCTGAAAGTAAGAGCCATAACACTTCCTCATTGCTACTTCCTCATCACACACATAATCAGTGTATATAATCAAATTTCTGATTCTAGTACTAAGCAAACCATGTTGCATATGCAAAATCACCCTAAACCTGTTCTATTTTTACATTTTGCTTGTGCATATATCATGAACTAGACCTCTCAGACTTGTTCCTGTCTTTGCAGACATCATGGTAGAAGAATTTGTGGATTTTGGGCCTTTGGATGTCTTCCTTCGCAAAGAAAAGAGTGTGTCTCCTGGGTGGAAATTCACTGTTGCAAAACAGCTTGCCAGTGCCCTCAACTATCTTGTGCGTCCAAACTCTACTTTTTGACACTGATTATGTTTTAGTACATCTAATTGATTTCAGTGAAATAATTTATCCAGTGTATCTCTAGAAAATGCTAAACTAATAAGCTGCTGCAGACCAGTGCGTAAAATGCTTTGAACAACAGAATCAAGTAGTAGTCCTTTCTTACTGGACTGGTTTTGAGTTTGAGATGCTGCTATCAGGCAGGAAGTGAAGTAAATGTCATATCAGAGCAAACACTAAGATAAGTGCTCAAAGTCATTTTTTTGCCTAATGACTAATAGCAGTAGCAGTTTGTGTTATTTTTTTAAAACACTCTGCTTGACCAGTGGTGCTGTTTTCCTTATTCTAGGAGATCAACGGGTTGGTTCATGGAAATGTCTGTGCCAAGAACATCCTGTTGGCAAGAAGTGGTCTAGAACCTAACACTACTCCTTTTATCAAGCTGAGTGACCCAGGAATTGCCCTGAGTGTCCTTTCACGTGAAGGTCCGTACCAGCAACTCATTTGTTTATTTTTCAGTTTACAATAAAGTCTCTATACACGGTCAGCTTATGTACTGTCTAGCCTTTATTTGCAATTAGGTTTGGAAACAGGAAATCTCTAATCTCTTCTTGTGAACCATTTCCTGTTGTCTTGCAATTTTGGTTCATAATATGCTGTTCAAGGGTGTCGATAATAAAAAGAATCAAGATCAGAGGTTCAGAAGAAAAATAGAACGAAACCTTACCGTTTCCTTTGCAGTTGCTGACGTTGAATACCAACTTTGTAGATACTTTTGTATTTGTCACCATCTTTTTAGTTCAGTTAGGAGGCGTTCTCCTTCAAATAACTTTAGAGCAGCCAGAGTTAACATCCTACAGCAACTTCTATCATTATTTTGTGCAATGCAGAACGTCTGGAGCGTATCCCATGGATTGCCCCTGAGTGCATTGACAGTGGTGCACAAATTGGCAGTCATGCTGACCAGTGGAGCTTTGGTGTAACGATGCTTGAAATCTACAACAACGGCGATCTTCCCTTCAGCTTCAGCACATTGTCTGAGGTAGGACTGTGATACAGCTTAGGCCTTTAGTCCTCTTTGAAAAGCATCACATGCCCATGTCATCCTTCTGAACTGTAATCGTAACATTTGACTTGTTCTCTCCCAACCAGAAAGAGTGCTTTTATCAGCAAGAAGGCCGCTTAGCTGAGCCATCTTCCCCCGAGCTGGCCAGGTTCATCAACATGTGTTTGACCTATGACCCTGAGGAGAGGCCGTCATTCCGCAGGGTGCTCAGAGAACTCATAGAACTCATGAGGAAAGGTCAGTCTTTGCTAGATTGCCTTTATCTCTGTTTTTCGAGTCTGTTTCAGTGCATTTAATAAACAAATGTTTGTTTCTTCATTCAGGTTTCGTCATTCAATCTGTAATGCCTTCCAGCGAAACTTCCCCTAACACAGACCCCACCGTGTTCCATAAACGTTACCTGAAAATGTTGCGGGTCTTAGGAGAGGTGAGTACCACACAGCAGTAGTTAACTTTCCCTCTTTATTAGTTGGAGTAATCTTTTTCTCATTCTTCTGTTTACAGGGTCACTTTGGAAAGGTGACTCTCTACTTGTATGACCCGGCCAACGACGGGAAGGGAGAGCAGGTGGCAGTGAAGTCTTTGAAGCAAGAAAACGACAAAATTTCTGACAGCTGGATGAAGGAGATTGAAATCCTGAAATCCCTTTATCATAGCAACATTGTGAAGTACAAGGGCTGTTGCACAGAACTGGGTGAATCCCCGATTGCCTTCTGTCTGCTTTAAATATCTGTTTGAACCATATGTCAACAGAGTCTGCATGTGTAAATGAGTGTGCAGTACAGCTCTTATAACCTGCAGTGCTCAGTGGATCATTCAGCAAATTGATTTTTGGTCCCTGCTGTTCTTCTGTAAATATTGGAAATCCATTTGAAGTACACCACTCTTTCCATTGTATGTCAATATTTTGAGCTTTTAACACACAGCATGCTGAGCAGCACAGCACCGCACCAGAATAAGAACAGGTTTTGTTGTCAGGAAGATAAATTTACTTTTGCATTGTCCATTGACAGGAGGGCAAGTCGTGCAACTAATAATGGAGTACCTTCCTCTGGGGAGTCTGAAAGACTACCTCCCCAAACGTAACCTTGGGATGGCCCATTGCCTCATGTTTGCTCAGCAGATCTGTCAGGTGAGTTGTGGTGGTTTAGTATTTTGTGATAGGGCTGTAGTATTTGTAGATACCTTTTAAGATCTCAGACTCCCGGTGTGTGTTCTTGTGTCTGCCCAATTTAACATGACTCCTTTTTTTTTTTTCAATTAAACTCAATTGGTGTGTTTTTTTTGTTTTGTTTTTTTTTTAATGACTGGACCCCTTTTGACCTTGACTCTGAGCTGCTCTGACATTACTTGAGTGGTCTTGACTTCCACTCCTAGCTTTTGCTAAACTTTCACATTTTCTGGTGTGAAAACTGCTGAGATGTCAGTTTACATTCTCTTCTATTCTGAAGAGAATCTGTGTTTTTCTATTCACGTTCATGCAGCATATAGTATAACAGCCTGAAGGAGATAATCCATCACATTAAGCTTTAATTCTGTTTTACAGCGTTCTGTTTTTGTGTTCGTTTCATTCTGTCTGAAATTAGTAGTTTGATTGAATTAACATTATGTTACACTGTGTTTTCTCTCAGAAACCTGGAAAATGTCCTCCAGGAAATAATCACTCAGAATCCAGAATCATAATTTCATGGCAGCCTTAGAGGAAAAAATTATCAATTTCTGATTGAATTTACAGTTTATTGTTTATAATACAATATTATTAGTTTTGATGAAGGACACATAGAAAGCTTGATCTGAACAGTGTAAAATGTTATAGAACATTAAGAGCAGGGCTCTGCGAGGCTGTACTGTGGCAGGTCTTTGATCTAACATGTTTCAGTCACAGTTTTAGGGTGTGGATGGGTGTGGAGGTATGATGTTTATCGCATTTATCGTCTCAGTTAAGGCATGCAAAGTTGTCAGTAAATAAAGGTACAGTTGAGTCTGCATGGAATGCAATTTACTTTTCAGGTTTTTGATCATAGATCAAAGTATTGGATAAACTCTAGTTTAGATGTGGGGATGGTGTTAAATGAAAAGTACTATTATAATGAATCTTTACTGCAGCAATAATGCATGTGCTTAATTCTAATGGCAGCGTATTTAATAGTTATTGAGATTACTTGCTCAAAGCCTCAAATGTAATCCTTAATAGTGCTAGAGGAAGAGTTCAGTGATCACCACACACAGATCTGTAAAAATAGCTTTTCTGACCTGTTTTTATCTGAACTGCAGTTGTGGACTGACTGACAGACGTTACCCTCCGCAGGGACATGTGCTTTTTTACCATGGTTAAAAAAAGGCAGCTGTTTTTGAAATACGAATGGTATCCATATTTTTATTTCTGTTCTTTTCTTTAAAGGGGATGAATTACTTGCACTCAAAGCGATATGTCCATCGAGATCTGGCTGCCCGCAATGTGTTGGTGGAAAATGACAGTTTGGTAAAGATCGGCGACTTTGGCCTGACGAAGTACATCCCTGAGGGAGAGATCTACTACCGTGTCCGTGAGGATGGAGACAGTCCGGTGTTCTGGTCAGTTTACACACTTTAAAATGTCATACAGTTGTGTGACTTTGGCTTCTAAATAATATTTTTTAAATTCTGTAGGTATGCCATAGAGTGCTTGAAGGAGAGTAAATTTTCCTTCTCCTCTGACATTTGGTCCTTCGGAGTTACATTGTATGAGATCCTGACCCGCTGTGACCGTCGCCAAAGCCCTCCAGACGTATGTCATCACTGGCCTCTTACTCAAGCATTTCTTTACCTATGAGACTTGTTAATCAATCTTTGTTAATCACACAAACTGCTCTTATGTATTTTTTGCAGAAGTTTGTTGAAATGATGAAGGAAGCTCAAGGACAGATGACCGTGGTGATACTGATAAAACTGTTGGATCAAGGATTGCGGTTACCTTGTCCTAAGGACTGCCTACATGAGGTAACATTAGATGACCATATATCAAATTCTATACTGTTTGGTATTATGAATGGTATGGTATTTTCATGATTACTTATTTATAAACAGGTGAAGATTTTAATGGAGCGGTGTTGGAGTGCAGATCCTTCAGAACGGCCAGATTTTGAATTCCTCATTAAAAAATTTCAGGCTCTACGCCAAGCATACAACTGGCAGTCCTTTTCTTAGGCTCAGATTTGCTGATGAGGACTGTGTGAAGATCCACTTGACTACAAGTCATCGCTTTGCTACAGTGGTAACCATATATTAAGGGGGACCAGTAATGTGTTTCTTGCCTCTATTAAGAGAGATATATCTACAGCCTTTTCATAATAAAAGCACACTGCTATCCTCTTATATGTGATGTTAACACAATAATAAACTGTCGGTGTGTCTTTTTCTTCCTGACTGATTAGTTGAATTTCATGGGGAAAAATTTCATGTTTGTCAACAGTTAATGGTTTGCATATATCACAGTGAGTATTAACAGTTTGTGTAAGGTTGAGGGATTACTGTATCTCCTTTTGTTTAGTTATTGTACATTTTTTGACTGTTTAATTTTGTAAACTTTAAATGAATGAACTCAGAATCTAATAAACAATTTTCCACAAGCTCTTTTATTAAAGCCTGAAATAGATTGATGAATCCGTCAGTGGGTCTGTTACCTGGTTTTCACTAATTTTTCACTAGTTTTACAACACCAAACTTAACAATTGTCATGCATAGTGTTAATTTAGGTAGACCACAAAGTCAGTCCCATTAGATCAACTTATGGCTTAGTTGATACCCTTCTACACATCCCAGTTACCAAATCTCCTATATGGTGTTAAACTGTGTTAGTCTGTCCACACTTGGTAAGCAATTGCAAGCCACTTTGCAAACCCACCTTCACCCGAGCTCCTCCTTTCGTGTTATTTTAACATCATAGCTGTTTTCACTGAGGTTTCCTCTGTTCCACTTATATTTTCATTATGCACTATGTGAAGGGTAGGGACGTCTCACAACAGAGTTATGTCGCCAGATATTTAATTACTTACAGTTACTTCTCAGTCCTCCTTTGACTGTAGTGGTCCTGGCTCAAATAGAGTTCATTAAAGCTGTAACACTTAAGCTTTTCAACTTAACAATCTGAGGTCTAAGTATAGGTGTCAACCCTAACCCTATATTTTGGAAAAGGTTTGAATCGTCGTTGTCTTTTCTCCCTAATTGTCAAGACATGGGACAACAGTTTAATAAAAACAGAGCTTACATATTCTAATTGCACTGGGTTATTGTTAGGGTTGATCGGAGATGAGACGGACCACATGCTGCCTAAACACACTGGTTGTTTAAACAGCTCGTAAGGTCAAACAGCAGCAGTGACAGATTTTCTGTGATGCGGGTCAGGATTCTTAAATTTGTCATTTGTTCAGTCACAGCACTTTTTCTGTGTATGTGTGTTCTCACTCCTTTTTAAAGTTGGCTATTTTTTAATGTCCATTCTTCAACTTACAAGTCATTTTTAATTAATTTTATGCTCCAAACACTGACATGGTCAGATAATGGCCGCAGTTCAAGTGCTGTCACTGCAACAGCCCCCACCTGATTTTACATTTTTTGTTGTTCTTCGGTCAACAGAAAAGGTTAAAGATGCATGATTTTCCTCATTTTGAATATTTGTTAACTGAAAACTGAACATAATATCTTCAATCCCCTAAGATACTGTGCACAACTCACTGATGACATCACTGTCATTGTAATGCTTTTATATTAAGTGGTTAATTTACACTCATGGTTATAGGGCCTGTCTTTCCTGCTGTTAACTCTCATGCGGCTTTATTTAATCACATCTGCATTTTTTTTTTTTAGGTGCACAACTTCCTGTTTTTACTCTAAAACTCTCAAAATGAAATACATAAATGATCATACCAGTGCTTTAGTTATTAAAGCTTTTTCAAATTCACGAAACAAAAAGGACAATTTTATTAGTTTGAATTGAAAAAAAAATCTGGATTTTCAAAATAGCACCTCTTAAATAATTTCCAGTAAGCAGAAAGCACAATGGAGAAATGCTACAACAGATCAGAAGAGACAATGTGGGAAGGCAAAATGAAGAGGGAACTAAACCTCAGATTGACTATGACATCTACAA
Organism: Heterochromis multidens; assembly: GCA_015108495.1. Classification (NCBI taxonomy): domain Eukaryota; kingdom Metazoa; phylum Chordata; class Actinopteri; order Cichliformes; family Cichlidae; genus Heterochromis; species Heterochromis multidens. The sequence goes on from VUQS01042210.1 coordinate 16,145, forward strand.
AGAGAAACTCTCTCTCTACAGCTTGGCACTTCACTCTGTCTAGTATCATTAATGGAAATATACTTGTTGATACATTAAAAAAAAAAAAAAAAAAAAAAACAACTTAATC
>VUQS01042223.1:5545-18308 GCA_015108495.1 Heterochromis multidens
AACCCCCCTTTTTCCCCACCCCCCCCCCCCCCCCCACACACACACCCAAACAAACAAACAAACAAAAAACTGATTGCGCTAAATCAGTGTCTCAGTGTTGTAACTCTGTTGTGGCATGCATGGGAGATGTGCTGTAATAACAGGCGTTAAGGTTGTTTCTCTGTGCATTTTACTCATCAATAAAAAAAAAGGAATGCAAACAGTGGACAGTTCACAGAGGGTGTAGTTCCTCTGCGTCCCTGTGGGGGCGCTGAGGAGCACGTTTTGGCTGAGCGATCATATGACAGCTGCTTTTGTCCCACTTCCCTTCCCCACTGGAAAAACGCCACATCTGACAGGGAGGGAGAAGAAACAGGTACAACCACCAGGGGAGCGCTGATCACTGACCTCAAGATGCTGGCACTAATAAACCGGCTTTTGGACTGGATTAAGTCTCTGTTTTGGAAGGAGGAGATGGAGTTGACGCTGGTCGGCCTGCAGTACTCGGGAAAAACAACATTTGTAAACGTGATCGCTGTAAGTCTCCAGCTGCTACTAGCCGCCTTGCTAGGATACTGCTAACAGCCTTAGCTCGTACAATGGGACAGAGGTTACCAAGCTAGAAGTGGGTTTACACTGTCTGGTTTTCTCGGGTCTGCTTTGGTCTGTTGGTAACGCCAGCATCCATAAAACGCAGCCGCATTTAAGAGGGGTTGTTGGTCTTTCGTTTAATTGTCTAGTTTGCAGCTTGCCGGCTAGTAGGATGCAGTGTTATGGTCTAAACTCAAAAGCTCAATAGCAGCATATGACATCGTTTTGCACCAAGGAGTTAAAAGCTGTCTGGGGTGCTTCAGTCACCAGGAAGTAATCTTAATGACATGTTGACAGAGGTGCAGCCAAACTGGAAGGATCACTTATAGTCACATGAATGTGTGTCATTACAGTGCAGGTTTCAGGTAACAATATTAAACAGGTGCCAAAAGGTGATCATCTGCCACAAAAATGATTGCCGGTATTTAAACTGTTGTAAATGACTTGTTGGCCTATAATCTGTCAAACATATCTCAAACCTATCTCTCATGAATGATATCAAGTCATTTCCAGCCAGAAAGTACATTCCTGCCACAAGGTAGGAGGTGCAGTCAGTGACTTTTCTATATGTCCTTTATTTATGCAGATCAAAAGTTTCATTGAGATTAAAAATGGCTTTTTCAAGAGAGATCTGGCCAAGAAGACAGCAGAAATTGCAGCAAATATAACATAACAGTTCTGTAAAGATGGCCAAAGTGGCCAAAAAAAAAAAAAGGACTGGATTAATTAAAATGTAGAACACAGAGTATAAGGATACTTGCAAAACAGGTAATTTCTTTATTTTATATATAACCCTTTTGAAAATGATGTTGACTACAGCCTGTGTACCAATATAAGCAAAGATATTACACACACCACTGTTTGGCACGACTGGCTTCCACTTTAAAATAAATACAAAGAAACAGAAGACAACTTGTTTTCATCTGTTGTATTTTAGAAAAGTCAGCTTTTTTTTTTTTAATGCTTGAATGTGAGAATTTCAAAGCAGTGTCAGACTCCTATGACACATCCAAAAAAAGGGACTAGATTAACACTTTCTGCACATAAGTCAAGTAAATTTAAACATAAACAGAAGACATTGCTGCAGCTATTTGATAAAGACACAGAAGCAGATGTTCTTCTTGGAGGGGGTGGCTTTCTCATGCAACTTTGAAAGTATTTCTCAAAAACTGGTGGGGAAATTCACGTTGCCTTATCCTTGCTGCAACTGTTTGGTTTTTTTTTTTTTTCTCAGCTGTGCATTTTGAAAACGTTTGGTTGTTTTGGTTTCAGATGTGGGGGCCATGGTGAGGGTGGCACTCAAAAGAGTTTACAGGCATGCCTTTTACTCCGTCAGCTGTCAGATAACCAATCAAACTAAACATGGCTGGTGTAGGCGTGTTCTGATTGGTACAGCCTTTTGTCTTGGAATTAAATTGCTTCAGATCAATCAGGATTAATTCTGTACTGTACATCTTTTGTGTGTGATGAGTAAACAATTTTCAAACCAAAATATTATCAGCATGTTAGAGGAAGCTATTTCAAAAATGTATCTGTACTTGAGATGTATATCTATGCTGTGAGCGCGACAAATATGTATGCACTTCCTCTGCTTAACCTTTGGCATTCTGCTTTCTGTCTGGTGCATATCTGTGTTGTTGGTTATTATGTGAACATTTGTGTTTTTAATCCATTTCACTTGGATTGATGTGATGTGAGGTTTAGGTTTTATGTAAAATAAGTGGCCAGCTATCTTCACAAGAGCTAAAACAGTCAGTTAATTGAAAATACATTAGAAAATCTTTTACAACCAACTGTTTCCTTTGTTGATTGATTGTTCAACCTCTGCTTTAAAAAAAAAAAATGCAATCATTCATTTGCTCCAGACTCTTAATTCATGATGGTTTTCTACTTTTATGTGATCACTGTATTAAACAGAATATATTTATGTGTTGGCCCTTTTTGTTGGGCAAACACTCAGGCTTCTGGTAGTTGTGACAGATTTTTTTTTCATTTCATATGGGACATTATTGATTGATTAATAAAGAATATATTTAATAAATTAGGTTAAAGTGAAAGTAATTGGTTGTAAGAGCCCCATCTATAAAGAAACACAGAATCGCACTGAGAGTTTCTATGCATGCTGCATTCAGGCAGCTGTCGGTCTTAATTGACACAGAAAAGCAGATTTTTATCAGGCATTTACAGCAAAGAAGAGAATATCTCTACAGAAAATCTTTGGGTGCCCACAAGTCATCGGTCAACATCATCAGGGTTTTTGGGGTTGGAGCATACTCTTCCCCTTCCTTTACGTTGAGTAAATGAAAAAAATACCCTACCAGACACTGACACCAAGTTTTGAGCACATGAATACTTGTGCAGGGGTGGTTCCTCCTTTCTCAGTCATAAGACCGTTGCACTCATTTCCACTTAGCTTCGTCAGGTGACTCCGGCAAGTCATGTGCTGTGAAATGTGCATACAACCGACGCTGCAGGTTTACAAAGAAGCAGCATGGAGAAGGGATATCTGCAGCTTGTGATTTTTAAAGGGAAATTCCACTGATTCTTCATACACAAAGAAGGTTTGCACAAAGCATTCACAAAAACCCATTCACAACAAAGTATTTAATAATTTGACCCTTTTCGTCATTTTTGATAAAATGATTAAATGATTCACTCTTTTTTTGTGACACTTAAATTAAAGTCAAATGAGTGAATGTTTTCTACCACTTTTTATGGTCCCTTCCTCCTCTGCAGCAAAGACTCAGTGAAAATACTTTTATGATTTGATTATTCCTTATGAATGAGTCAAAAACAAACCTTAAACTTCAACTGTGGTTTTACCTTACGATGCTGTTATGTCAGCCATGGTTTCATGAGCCATCATGTGTTATAAATTGCTTGTTAAAGGCCATATAAAGTTTAAATATAAAGACATTAATACATATTGTGTAGAACTGCTGCACGGCCACTGAATTTGTAATCAGCAGCATATATTACCATGCAGCATGTTCCTATATATATATATATATACACACACACATATATATATATATATATATATATATGTATATATATATGTGTATATGTATATGTGTATGTGTATATGTATATATGTGTATGTGTATGTATATATATGTGTATGTGTATGTATATATATGTGTATGTGTATGTATATGTATATATGTATGTATATGTATATATGTATGTATATGTATATATGTATGTATATGTATATATGTGTATGTATATATATGTGTATGTATATATATGTGTATGTATATATATGTGTATGTATATATATGTGTATGTATATATATGTGTATGTATATGTATGACTCCTGCTGTGCTCTTTTTCCAAAGTGAATCTCTGCAACACATATAGTATATATGTGAGTGACCAGTTGCGCTGTTATACCTGATTATGTAGTATAGATGTTGTAAAATGTACATTTGAACTGACTGGGTTTTACTTCTTTTTACTGCTTACTGTGCTAATTGTCTGTGTCCACACTCTGCATTGAATTGTGTATCATATTTTTTTTAATTAAATTAATACCTGTGTGTTTCCTTTCAGTCTGGGCATTTCAGTGAAGATATGATTCCTACAGTCGGGTTCAACATGAGGAAAGTCACTAAAGGAAATGTCACCATCAAGGTTCAGTTTTAGTCTTTCTGCTGTCACTTTGCTGTCACAGTTAGTAAAATGACAACACCAGAGTGGTTTTACAAAAAAGGTATTTGAAACTATGGTCTTAATTCTGTAGATCTGGGATATAGGAGGACAGCCGAGGTTCAGGAGCATGTGGGAGCGCTACTGTCGGGGAGTTAACGCAATCGTGTGAGTATTCCTGACTCCCTTACAAATGTGTCATAAAACACATTATTTTTGATAAATGATGACTAATTTTGCTTTTGGTCTTCTCAAGGTACATGGTTGATGCAGCAGATCGAGAAAAGGTGGAGGCATCAAGAAATGAGCTTCATAATTTATTAGACAAACCTCAGTTGCAAGGAATTCCCGTAAGTGTTCCACTTAAACCAATTTAAATATTCGTGTGATTTCAGAAGCAGTTACACAGAACTGTGTGTGGCTTCTCTTGATTACTTTGCTGCAGTTTCAGATTTCAAATGTAATGTGTCCTTTTTTAGGTTTTGGTACTGGGTAACAAAAGGGATCTCCCCAATGCACTAGATGAGAAGCAGCTCATTGAGAAAATGTAAGTATGGAAAAATCCTGACAGTATTTCAGCTTTTCATCAATACATTGTAGGTTCTTTGTCTCAAAAATGTACACTATTTCTTTCCCCCCCTGGAATTTTGTTTTGTTTTTTAAAGGGCCATTGGGACCTTTTCCTCTTTTATATAGGGGAACTGTTTTAATTTATATCAGATTGTAAGTTTAGTGGTTCCCTCTGCTGTCAAGTTGAAAATGTGCCGAGACTGGCGCTACTGCTTTAAAACAGTCGTTCTCAAACTGTGGGGAAGACCCCCCCCTGCTGGTTTTTTAGAGACACTGCAGGGTTGTGTGGATGAACCTAAATTGAATAAATGTGCTTTATTGACTTTTACTGTAACTTAAATTGTCTTTTTTTTAAAATTATTTTTAATAATGGATAAAAGTTGTGGGGTGGGGTTTTTTCAGCTTCTGATCCACTACATTAAACAGTGTCCACAAGCATAAGATGATTATTGCAGGCTTATTCTCTCTTTATTTTTTCTTAAATCTTTTTTCATGTATTTTCTTTGCCTTTCTAGGAATCTGTCAGCTATCCAGGACAGAGAAATATGCTGTTACTCTATTTCCTGCAAAGAGAAAGACAACATTGGTAAGTTGCAGTTACTTCCTGCAGTATTATTTCTTAAGAGTGTTTGATTTCTTTGTTCCCTCTTCTAAAACCAATCCTGCAACACCTGTGCTGTTTTGTACAAGCATTGAGTTTTTATTGGTTGCTGCGGTGCTAAATCTGACCCTGCATATTTCTTTGTTTCCAGATATCACACTTCAGTGGCTCATCCAGCACTCAAAGTCACGCAGGAGCTGAAAAGACCCACGCTGTTTTCCAGCTGTTATTGCCATGTTACTGTCATGTCACATCCTCATCACGCTGCAATGATGTACAGTTGTATCTTCACCTGCACGTCACCGTGCTGCACTGTTCTGCTTGTGTCACTATTTTTTTTTGGTCATTTCACCTTTTTGATTCTTTAACAAACCCCAACAACGCACTATAAAAAATTTAATTCTGGTGCCAAACTTTAAGAAAGTAATTGGCATTATACATTGGCATTATACATACAAACTATTTTTGACCTACCTTTGAATCTTACACAGTTGATGCTGCCAGGTAGTTTGTAACACTTATCTCCAGTATGTAACAACACTTTCTTGTAGGAGGGTTTATTCTGTTAAACAGACCTCACAGGATGAGAGATGTTCTTCAGACAGTCAGATATGATACCTAGAAACTGCTCATGTGGACATGCAGGTTTTCCTATTTCTGCCTAGCTCTGCTCTGTGATCATCTTGACTGTCAGCTTTCCCTTGATCAGGTTTTCTTCTTTCAAAGACATGTCAGTTGTTTTAGAAAATGTGCATTTAAGCAAGTCAGTTTAAGCAGGTCTGTACAAATATAAAGCTAGTATGATTTTTACTGATGTGGGATGTGTGTGTATGAATATATGATTCTATTTAAAGTTCTGAATGTACTAAAAGCAACACTGTATGGGGTTGTGTGGTTCATATTGGCCTCTATTTGTAATTAGCCTCAGTGGAACAATGACCTTTTGTGCTGCCTCAAAGCTGAGAGAGCGGCAGGATTTAAAGTGCCTTGTGCAGTGTGTCTCTCGTCTGAAGTAAAGCAGCATGCAAGGTGTGCCTAGAGTAAAATCATAAAAACACCACTTCAGTGTATTATAGGAATAAAACAGGCATGCTTTTTAATTTAAACACTGTTTTGTTATTTTTTTCTTGTCTTTTTGTGTGATATTCTGCATAGCTGTACATAATATATATATCAAAATAACATTAATATACTCTTTTTTTAAAAATTTTTTTATGAAGTTCTACAGTCATGTTAAAAATAAAGTACACCATCTTTCAATTCTAAGATTTTACGTATCAGGAAAGGATAAAAATAATCTGGTCCTTAGCAGGTCTTAAAATTAGGTCATTACAACCTCAGATGAACTACAAAATATGACATATTACACAGCGTCATAATTTATTTAACAAAAGCTAAGCCAAAATGCAGAGGCAGTATGTGGAAAACTAAGTACACCCCATGATTCAGTAGCTTGTAGAACCACTTTAAGCAGCATTCACTTGAAGTAATTGTTTTCAGTGTGACATTATCAGTCTCTTACATTGTTGTGAAGGAATTTTGTCCCACTCTTCTTTACAACGTTGCTTCAGTTCACTGAGGTTTGTGGGCATTTGTTTATGTACAGCTCACTTAAGATCCCATTGCAACACCTTGATCCTTTTTCAGCCATTCTGTTGTAGATTTGCTGCTGTGTTTGGGATCATTGTCCTGTTGTATGACCCAGTTTCAGCCAAGCTTTAGCTGTCGGACAGACGGCTTCACATCTGACTCTAAAATACTGGTATACAGAGGAGTTAATGGTCAACTCAGTGAATACAAGGTGCCCAGGTTATGTGGCTGCAAAACAATTCCATATTATCACCCCCCACCACCACTGTGTTTGACAGTTGGTATGAGGTGTTTGGTTTTTGTCAGATGTGGTGCTGTGCATTATGGCCAACATCTCCACTTTGTTTCAGAAGTCTTGTGGTTTATTCAGATGCAACTTTGCAAACCTAAACCGTGTTGCCATGTTCTTTTTAGAGATAAGAGGCTAACTCCTGGCAACCTTTCCAAACAAGCCATACTTGTTCTCTTGATGCATGCTCAATAATCCAGGTAAAAGAATCCCAAAAAGCTGAATCTGTTCATCTGGACGTAGTGTTTTTAGTGGGAGAAACGTTTCGTCAACTTATCCAAGTGACTTCTTCAGTCCAGCTTCAGTCCGACTTCATCTCTTCAGTCCAACTTCAGTCCGACTTCATCTCTTCAGTCCAGCTTCAGTCCGACTGAAGAAGTCACTTGGATAAGTTGACGAAACGTTTCTCCCACTAAAAACACTACGTCCAGATGAACAGATTCAGCTTTTTGGGAAGCCATACTTGTTCATTTTTTTTTTAACTGCACTGTCATGAACTTTAACATTTAACATGCTAAATGAAGCCTGTAGAGTCTGAGATGGAGCTCTTGTTTTCTTTTTTCTTTTTTTTATTTCTCTGAGCAATGCACAATCTGACCTTGGGGTGAATTTGCTGGGATGTCCACTCCTGGGAAGATTGGCAGCTGTCTTGAATGTTCTTCACTTTCGAATAATCTTTCTTGCTGAGAATGATGAACATTAGATTGTTTGGAAATGGCCTGATAACCCTTCCCAGATTGAAGGGCAGCAACAGTTGCTTTTTTAAGATCTTTGCTGATGTCTTCTCTCCTTGGCAATGTGTTAAAATCTGCCAAATCAATAAATCTGTCTGCCAAAACTTCTGCTTTTAAAGAGGTGATAACACTTTCTGCTGATCAAATGCATTTGATTTGCAGCACCTGGTTGCTACTTTCCCTCTTAATTTCTATGGAAGCAGTAAGTGTGTACTTAGTTTTTTCACACCCTGCTTCTGCATCTTGGCTTAGTTTTTGTTAAATAAATAATGACGCGGTGAAATATTTCATATTTTGTATTTCATGTGAGGTTGTATTGACCCAATTTTAAGACCTGCTAAACACCAGATTATGTTTTATTATGTTTTGATATGTAAAACCTTAGAATTGAAACAGGATGTACTTTTTTTTTACCATGACTGTATATACAGCAAAGCTCCACACAACTATTATCAATTACCTATCTGATTATACCTGTGTTCAGGTCTACATTAGCTGAGCCATGCTGAGGTTTACAGATCAAAATACTCTATGTAATACTATATGTATTTATACAAGAAAATCAGGTACAAACTCCTACATACAGCCCGGACAAAAGGACTGTTAGGTGCAAAAATGAAAACATGCATTTCAGAGGGTTCTACATATGTATGGTTGAATGTATATGGTCATTACTCAGACAGCATTAATGTTGCTGGTGCTTTAACATGTAGTAATTTTTTTTCACACAGTAGACATGTGATTTGTTCTGATTAGATCTCCTGTAGAACTGCAGGTGTGTGCAGAGTATACCTGCAATTAATACATGGGGTTTAGAAGGAGATGGTTTTAGACATGGGCCAAATGGGAGTCCATTTAGAGCAGGGATGTCAAACTAATTTTACACTGGTCCGGCCCACTTTGATCTTAAGTGGGCCGGACCAATTCAATTAAATTTAGTTTCATTTATATAGCGCCAAATCACAAGTGTCGCCAGTGACCAGTGAAACTCCCCTTTCTGTCAGTGTAAAGAAGTTTAACCACACATTTAATCCCTGAGATATCTTAATATAAGAAAAAGAAGTGCAATTTCAACTGCACATCTCAGTTTTTCTATATGATAAAGAAATCCTGCTGTAGTAAACGAAAGAAATCGGTCATCACGACTCTTTGGGCTTAAGTTGTAAGAAATGTGTAAAATTGCAGATAAAGATCTGGTAGCTCATTACCCAGAATGCCTTGTAATTATAAAACATAAGATTTTTTCCTTACTAAAAAAAAACCTTACATTTTTATAGTAGATAATGAAAAAACAGGAAATTTTCTGTCATTTAATTGTTTTGCTATTATTTAATTCCTTTGGTGAAGTATGAATGTGGCAAAAGCTGTAAAACTTAAGGAAATACAGATTAAAGTCCAAAATTTATGCCCTCCTTCACATTTTCCAAAGCCATGCAGTGGGCTGCATTGGAGTCTTTGCCGGGGCGATTCTGGCCCCCGGACCTTATGTTTGACACCCCTGATCTAGAGTATCACCAGATAGAAGGGTGAAACGGAGGAAGAATTGCTACAGTCTTCCTCTGTTTTGGACTTTTAAAAGTCGTTAAGTTGTTAATTGAAACGCTTTTCAGCTCTTCTTCAGAAAATAAGTCATAGGGTTATCTTATTTACGTTTAATTACTACAATTTTTAAATTAATTGCCTATTAACCACTAAAATGAGCACTTTAATTCTTAGGATCTTCGAAACCATTTAAAGATATAGAATAAAATATTCACTTTTTACCTTTTTTAAAATTACATTTAAATTTAGCTGGCCTTTATAACTTTAAACATTTCTGAATATAAAATTAAATAATTTCTCGGTTTCAGAACTGAACGTTTCACTCTTGTGGCTCTTTTTTATTGGCACACAAGCCTGGGATGCCACGAGACGCATCGACAAGATTGACAGCTCTCTGACCAATCACTGGCAGAGCCCGCCCCTCACTGCACATGACGACACCAATCACGTCTCAGAATGTGGGAGGCGCTGGTTTGTTGACAGGAAGTGTGAGGCGGACTCACTTCCACAACCACTTCTTGTCTGTAGTTCAGCCGGACAAACAGCGGGTTTAACACTCGCTCATCCCTCAGAGGTATGTGGACTTGAACTATGCGTTTCAAGACCGACCCGGGGCAAAGATGCAATGGAGGTCAATACTTGTTGGTCTTGTCGTATTGAGACTCTCCCTCAGCTGTGTTCTGTGGCTAGCCTTCGGACTGGGACCTAGCTGGGGGTTCAACTTCCATCTCGGTTTCAATTTGCACAAATTAGACTTGCTGTTCAGGGAGGAAAAGGGGACCGAGCCGAGAGATAACTCGTGGTCTCAACGAATACACGGCCACAAATATGAAGAGACGGCGACCACCTGTTCGTCGGCTGGAGGGGAGTCCCCCAAGAGATCCTACCTGAGCTTCTTCGATGGCAACAAGGACGAGTACGTGCGGAGATACAGCTCCTTCCCGGACACACTAAAGGCCAAAATGAAAGACATGGCCAAAGAAATGTTCTATTTCGGATATGACAATTATATGAAATATGCCTTTCCCGAGGACGAGCTGAATCCCATTGACTGTGAAGGGAGGGGTCCAGACGTGCAGAACCCGTGAGTCATTCACTGTTGTCCCGATTAACTGAACTGACTGGACCCGCTACTGTGAAGTGCAGTTCACACTTCCAGGCGCTCAGTTGTCTTAAACTGTGCAGTTTGCATGCAGTTGTAATGAAATTTGCTTCTAGTAAAATGTTACTGCTGCCCACTGCTGATCATCGAAGAACAGGTTAGGGTTAACAAATGGGCACCAGTGGAGAGTTCATGCCATGTTTGCTCTATATACGAAGCATTTACACAATTCCTATAGTTTTGTGGCGGTGCCAGCCTAGTTCAGATGACTCCCACTGAACAGTCCTGTAGTTTCCAAGCTGAAAAGGACTTGATAAGGCTCCTGGGGGTTTCTGTGAAGCTCCATTAAAGAACAGTTGATTTTTCTTCATGATTCATTTAAAATTATGACATTAAGTGATCTTAAGGAAATGTATAGTTTAACGAAGACAGAGGGAAAGGGCAGTATCTACCAACAATTTTATTGTCATGTTTGTCTTTAATTAATCAGTTAATTGTTATCTCCAACGCAAGGTGAGGTATTCTTAATTGTTTGTTTTCCTGTTTCCCAAAAACTGGGTTTGATATGTTTTAAAAAGAGGTCAGCAAAAACCTCTAAAGCCTGCCATAATTTTCACATCATTTAAACTCTGTGTTTAATTGAAAATAACACAAAGATGGCACATCAAATGGGGAAACTCAGAAATCTTTTTTTGTTTCATTATGTGGCAAAGCTTTTCCCTCTGTGACAGGTCTGGACTGCAGGCAGTTCATTTAAGCACTTTACTTACTTACTGATCCATGCTGTTATGATATCATCTGCCACTGCTGAGTCAGCAGTGTTATCCATCAGTCCCTTTAATAGAAACAGTGCTTTTCAGATGTGTAACAGGTTTTGTCTTCAGCTGAAGATACACGCAGAACTACAACTAGATATTTAGATAGATACTTTATTGATCCCAAAGGAAATCTAGACATCCAGTAACTTGCAAATCACAAAACATCAAACACAAAACCCACCAAATACAGACAGAAATAGGCACACCAGATAAATATTGTAACAGAATAATCGAAGGTTGTGCAAAACTACAAAGTGAAGTGATAGCCGTGCACTAACAAGAGCTGTCCTTGTTGTAGGATGTGTGAATAGTAGGCTATGTGAGGTACGATACATTACAGTACCATACAGACAAACAGTACAGAATATATTCACAATGCAAGAGTTATAACCACTGTACATGGTATATAGAGAAATGCAATTGGCATAGTTATCGCACAAAACTGGACTAAAAGAAAGTGTAAATGTGTCTATGCATGGGGCTGATATAACCAGTATCAAGAGTATTTGGTGCAGAAAGTTATGTTAAGTCAGTGTCTCTGGCTCCGTTCCTCTTCTGTGATGCATTCATGAGCTGTATGGCTCAGGACAGAAAAGATTTCCTCAATCTGTCAGTGGTGCCTCTAGAAATAAAACGACTACTTAGTTGTCAGAAAAGTTGTCAGTTCTTTCAAGATTAATCACTGACATTAACAGAAATGGGGGAAAAAAACTTATTTCACCTTCAAGTGTTCTCTAAGTCAAGAAAGAATGGTAAAAGTTGTTATGGGTAGTTCTTTTTTATGACACCAAAATGATTTATGATAATCTGCAAATTATTTTATATTAAATAATTGTGAGTTTTGGCTTTAGCCTGTACTGATAAATAAGTATTCTTGGAGAATGACAATCCTTTCTCCAGATCAGTTTTAATTTGTTTTAATACCCTCGTATAAGTCCTATAGTGTTTGTGTTGTAAGATCAGAACATTCAGAGGGAAAATCTTTAGTTAGTGGGTAGATTTATCCTCATGCAGTGATAAAACTGTGCATTTCACTTTGTTGTTGGATTTAAAGTACACTTTCTATTTTGAGATCTGTATATTATGTGTCCCACTTTTACATGAAACCACAGTCTGTTTCACTTCTTTTATTTCAGGTCAAATATCAACATAAATGATGTCTTGGGGAACTATTCCCTTACTCTGATTGACACCTTAGACACCTTACTGGTAAGTTGTTTTTTTTTTTTTTTTTTTTTTCTGGGTTTTTTTTTTTTTTTTTTTTTTCATTTTTTTTAATTAAAAAAAATAATTTT
>VUQS01042236.1:2158-24739 GCA_015108495.1 Heterochromis multidens
ATGTTCATATTTTTTTTTTTTTTTTTTTTTTTTTTTTTTTTTTTAATTCGAGGTTTCTCTGCTCTAGTCTTATCTGTACTCTGACTTCATTGTTTTCCATGCTGGATCTCTCAGTTAGTGCCAAAAAACACAGCAAGAAGAGGGTCAGAGGCTTGACTTTATTGATCCAGGTGCCCTCAAACGCATTAACACCACATGCCTTCAGTAGTCTGGAGTGAAGCTCCTGTAGCCCTCAAAAAGTTGCCAAAAAAGTATGTAGAGTATAATCAAAAGGGTGAAATAGAGTTAAGAGAGGGTATGCAGCATTTGTTTTGCTTTAATTAGGTAATCAGGAAATGAGGTGCAAGTTATAATAAGTATATGATGAGAATATCTTCTATAAAAACAGACCTGAGATGAAGTCCTTGAGTCATCACATAATTGTGTTGATATTGAAAGGTAAGATGGTTGTAAAAGGCACCCATCAGGGTAGATAAATGTGCAGCTTTGATAAGGAGAAGTAAAATTGTCAACATAGTGTATGCTTGAGTTTTTACTAACAATCATCAGAAGATTTCTTGTATTTTTAAATGCTCCCAAGTGTCTCTGATGTGTAGAGCCCCAGTTTGTTAATTTGGCTTTCAGCTTTAAGGCTGAATTTAATTTTGTTTTTTCTTTGGGTGAATATTTCAAAAATGTACCTAGGGCTTAAGGGGTTAAATGTGGAGCACAAAAGCAAAGATAGACCTGATTCACTGGATGATTGGGTTAAAGCTGGTTAGTTAGTTACTTTTCTAAACGCTAGAATGAATGAGGAGGTAAACGTGGAGGCAGCACATCGTGGCCTTTTAATATTTGTTATCTGTTAGGCATTTATAAATCAGTATTTAAATGATACACTTTTATTTTAGTTTTAGTTCAGTGTCAAGAGCTTCGCAGAGGATGATTCACTGTCTGGGACAACTAGAAGAAAATGATAATATTCTGTATAGCTGATGGTAAACCACTCAATTCAACATGCTAATTTTTGACATGCACTGATAAAGCTGGATCAGGGTCAGTCGCCTCTTTGTTGGAGCACTTGTTTACTGCAAACACAGTTAAAAAATGAATTAAATGAATTGGGATGTTTTGATTGAAATTACATTGCATTTAGTCTGATAAACAAACAAAGAGAAAAGCAGCAGGAAGTAAAACAAGAAGCTGTCTTCTATCATCTGAGTTAGAAATGCCAGCTCAGTTTTTTGAGTAGTTGAAATAAAGACAAAAAAAGTGACAGGAAAGCTACTAAAAGATACCACATTTGGATGTAACTCAAAAGTTTTAAAAAGAGAAACACACAATTGCGTGACTATAAATTCTTCTTGTTCTTTTCAGAGTAAAAGTTCTGCTGTCTTTAGTTTTCTTTTAGGTGAAAACCTAAATAGAGTGGAAAAAAAAAAAAAATCAGTGTTTGAGGCATTTTCTGGCATTCGGTCACAGTCCGCCTTCACCTGCTGAGTGGGTTCACAGCTGTGCAGTGAGTAAAATGTTTGACCTAAAAAAACTTGACCTTTTATGCCTTTACTGAAGACATCTGAGAAACTATAACATAACTGGACAAGAAATTCAATTACTGATAACAAAACAAACCTTCTTTTGTGCTAAAACTTCCCAAAGGGAATAAGACAATGAATGAGTAAAGGAGCAAAGAATCTGGATGCATAAAAGTATGAAACAACTGCAAGAGTAAAAGAAAAAATGCATCAACAAGAAGCTTGACATTCACTTTTCACTTTCACACATCAGACAGCTACTGTAGTGGTTTTATTTTTTTTTTTTTTTTTTAAATCTCTCTCTTTTACAGTCTTTTTTACAATCAGCCATCACACAGCAGCTCTTCTCTGGGGGTTCTCTCTCTCGCTCTCTCTCTGTACGTATGTTATTGCTAAAAATGAAAGAATGGGTGAGTGTGTCCAAACATTGGACACTCCTAAACCTTGTGGAAAGTCTTCCCAGAAGAGCTGAAGCTGTTATAGCTGCAAAGGGTGGGCCGACATCATATTAAACCCTATGGATTAAGAATGAGATGTCACTCAAGTTCATGTGTGTGTGTGAAGGCAGATGAGCGAATACTTTTGGCAACATGGTGTATGTATTAAGCAAGACAACTGAAAATGACCATTCAAGTAACTCCATTACTTTTGCATTGGCTTTATATTTCAGACCTAGAAGCTGGTGCTTATTTTACACACAACGTGGCAAATGGAAACAAACACTGTTCTCTTGCTGTTTCCAGTATTTTATTTTCTAGTCTCCATGAACAAGACAGCCAAGATCATTCACTTCATTCATTTTAATATTCCTTTGTCCAGGAGGCTGTTGCTCGCCTCTTCTTCTGATGTCATGTATATACCAAAATATACAAAGCTACAATATGATGATATAAACTTAATTTATGATCACAGTGACCATCTTATTAGGCAAAAATCCTGTGCAATGAAACTTTGTACAGACTATTCTACCATTTTCAAGATAAATCATACTCCTCTCGGAACTACAGTATGTCTTAATTATCTGCCAGCAAGAAAACCCCTGATTCAAAGCCGGCATTGTAAATCTGCTCTGACCAACTTTCCTCTGGAAGTGAGCTCATGTCTGTAACTTACTCTTTGTTCACAGGGCTGGTTATTGTCTGTGTCCCCTCTGCTTTATCTGATTTTTTTTTCATCCTAAGGATATTGTGCTTCTATGAAATTAACTATCTGATAATATCAGAATAGGCACATGCACAGTTTATCTTGAAAATATTAGAAGTTAAACTCCAGCATGGATGTTCTTAGAAGCCAACACTGAAAAAGCAGCCTCTTTTTAATATATTTTCCTGTGGCTTTTGTCAGAATGTCTTTGACCTTTAGTTACTGATTGTTCCAAAACAATGTAGATTTTTAGTGTCAGTGCCCAAATTTTAAATTCTCTTACTTAATACACAGAAGGACTATTCTTCACGCACACTTCACATGAAGAATAAAAATCAGATAAGATATGAAAGTGTTCACATGAAAGAGGTGGTGTTGGCAGCATATGACTAATAAGAGACATGGGCTGGTCTACTGGCAGCAGAGTGACTGATTTTACTAAGATGATCAAACTATCCATCTGTACACCAAGGTCTGAAGTCCAAGGGATTTTCCAGGAGTGATAGTGCAGATTTCTGGGTAATTTATTGGTGATAATTTCATATCTGTTGATCTCTAATCTGGAACATAGGTTTGCAGCACAAGTTACCATGATGAAGTATCCACTTAAGAACTGAACCACCTTCATAATACTGAGCACCAAGGGTTAAATTTTACTTTCCTTTATTTGTATTCATAGAGCACTTTCCAAAACAGAGTTACAAAGTGCTAAATAATAATTAAAGCAACAAATATGAAAGGTAAAATTTTAAATAAACAAACACATATATACACTCTTGGGTCTTAAAACCAAAGCCAAACAATAAAAATGTGTTTTAAGAAGAGATTTAAAAGTAGTTACAGAGTTTGCCTGCCTGACGTAGGGAATTCCAAAGGCTCAGTCACCTTTAGTTAGTAGATGAGCTTTTGGAGCCACTAACAAGGCCATACCAGAAGATCTCAGGCAGCAGCCAGGCCCATATTGAGTCAGCATCTTGCAGATATAGGCAGGGGCCAGAACATGTAGGGCTTTAAAAACCAGCAATAAAATCTTTAAATCAATTCTCAAACTAACAGGCAGCTAGTGACGGGCTGCAAGGACTGGTATAACCTCAAGTTACCTCGATAAGGCTAAACCTTGCTTTGTAGTACAGGTCTCTGATTAGCAGTCTATGTGATGTCAAGCCAGCTCATTTTTGTGTGTGGCTGCCTGATGTTCCTACTGAAAGACACAGGAATGTTCTCTGTGTGGGGTTTGGACTGCAGGGGTGGCATTACTTTCCTGATTTCAAAGTCAGGCTTTTTCCACAATCCAGCACCAACAATAGTCCACAAACAAGCACAAAATACAGTTTAAGAGTTGCTGCAGGCACATACAGACCTGTGTGCATGCGCTAATTTCTGCTGTTGTTCCTTCTCCTGTGTTTACTGTTTTGCTTCGTCTCTATGCTCGTGTCCGTGTCCTCGTCTCCTCCTGGACTCCTGATTTCTCATTAGCCTCCACACCTGTCTTCCATTTGCTAATCAGCCCAGCATTGTTAAATTGCTCATTTCTTTCTGTCCTGTGCTTTAACCAGTGGGTTCAACCAGTTAACTGTGACATAATCTGACCAAACTAGACTCCACAGAAACAGGCTGCAGCTGAAAACTCCATATTTCTTAGGAAGGCTCTTAACAGAGTGAAATAACCTAGAAGTATCTGTGCAGCAGCCAAAATAAGAGCTGGATGAATTCTCTAAATACTGAGGAAAGGTGCTTCAGCACTTCCTTTTGTTACCCCCTTTAGCATAGCATACACTGGACCAGCCATTCACAAAAATAAATGAACAACAACTGACCTGACCACAGATCAGGTAAATGTTCATTTATAATCATTTTAATTCCATAACCTGCTGATGATGAGCAGGAGGCTATGTTAAATCATGACGTTTTCCGTGCAGTTCAAAGAAAAGCGATTACAAAAACTCTCACCTGCAAAGTGGGGAAGGGTTTCTCAAAAAACAGATTTTAACAGAAGATCTGGCCAACAGGGATCCTGATGAGGAAGCTGAGAATAACAAGGAACAGAATCTCTGCACAGTAAGTTCCTCCTGTTCTGCAGACATGGTGACAACACTGGAAGAGCTAACGAAGAAGTTAGCAGGTTAAATATTTAGACAAATTACTGGGAGTCTGATGTAAAGCAATCCGTGCATATCTTTCATGACTCATTATTATATTAATGGCAGTAAATTGTTCCTTGCAGTCCTGTGTTTGTGTCCTTCATCTGGGTTCAAAGGGTTGCTGTAACAAGGCAATACAAAGCAACAAATGAAAGGATCATTTCTGTGTGTGTGCACAACGGAAAGAAAGCCTCCCACTGCTGACAAATTCATATTCCCTGCACATGGACAGGACTGCAACAAAAGCCCAATCTTCATCACTTAAGGGTGATTACAAAACATAAGTTTGCACCTCTCTGATTTGCTGTCTGTTGCTCGGAGCACGCACGCACACACACAATGAAGCTGGGACTCCCTCTTGTGTTTGCTGATGTATAGAAGGAGAGTCCAATGATGCTGTCAACAAGTCCAAGCTGATTATTTGTTGAAGACTAACAATAGATCGTGCTGTCAAACCAATTACCAGCTATCCCCAACACCCTCTATCCTGTCATCAGCTGTTTGTGAAATTTGCAACAGAATAGGACAGAAAGGCTTTACTGTCATTGTATCCAGGATAAAAGATTGGGAGGGCCACATACTTAGATTACAATACTAAAACATTTATATTAAGCACAGCATAAAAGCAGAGAGATGACAGATTTCCCAGTCCACAGCTATTGCACAAATTAATGTTATTGCCATATGAAGTAAAATATAAAAAATAATGTAAAAAAAATTAATATAAATTTTACTAGCAGGGACCACAGCTCACTTATGAATAGACGAGGTTAATTTTCGGATAGAGTGAGCAAAGCTCTGGGCCTAGGACTAAGGTTTGAGGAAGGTAACAGTGAGGAATATCAACAGCTCCCAGGCCAGACAGATCCCCAAAGAAGGCCCCTCCAGAAAGCAGCTATGACTGAGCATTGTGAAGATCTTGGAGCTAGCTTCTTGAAATAGAATATGGACAATGGGCTGCTTAACTGGTTTGTTTAAATTTGTGTGAGGGAGAAGATGAAGGGATCCTTGGAAATCATGTGAAGGCCACCAGTGTAGAAGTAGTGATCAGAACTGAACTTGGTTGATGAGGAGGTAAACTCTGAACAGCGTAGGAATGCAAAGAAAGCGAGCGGGAACATGGGTTTGTGTGCCCCGTGGTCAGATGTATACTTTATCTGGAGTGTGACAATGCAGCACGAGAAAAACAATACTAAGCAGTCCAGCAGGTGGACAGAGAGCTGGGAGTGAGGCTTCTTGGAATAAGCTGATGAGCTGATGAACACGGTGATGCTGTCAGTGAAGCAGCTGGTGGTATGGACTGGTGTAAAATCATGTGCATTCAACTCTATTGAACTGGCACGCTCATTTTTAATGGATCATGTTACGTTACATGAATTGGGGTGAATAGTCATGCTTTGGTATATGATTAGGCACAAAATTAATAGCTACATATTTTTTTAAAAGCAAATATGACAGAAAAGTCACTTGTTTCATTTTCTGAAGTGTGGATATTGCCTTGGATTTAATTGCCCCTGAGAAAAATGATGCAGAAGATGACAAGTGATATTTTCTTTCTACTGATGAGAGCCAGGATATGCAGCTGAAATCTCCACAAAGTTCCCACCTTGTTCTTCTTACCCGTGTTAAATTGTAATCGAAATTTTGGTTCTTTAAATAAATAAATAAAAGAAACGGGAACAGGAGCTGTATGTAAGGATTTTCCCTGCTTACCAGTGTGAAAAGATTACATCAAAAGAAAATTATGCACATAAAAAGGCATAAAAAAGGCAGTAAGATAAACACAGCCAAAGGTGACAAGAGAAAAATGAACAAATTCAACCTTTAATTCAAGCCTTGATTTAAAATTAAGAAGGTGCAGTGCTCTGAAAACAAGATTAGGAGGGAAAAAAAGTCTTCCACCTGATGGACAGCTAGAAATGAGTAGAAATGTCAGCATGTCGCATCACCTAAAATAAAAAACAAAAAAAAGGTGTTATATCTGTCACCTTGCGTACAGAGCTGGGAACTATAGTGCCAGGTAGAAAGAAACATTAGGAGGTCCACCTCTGCTTTCCAATTAGTGACCCAAAGCAAGAATAAGAGAGAAAAATGGGTGAAAGGTAGGTAAAAACAAAAGAAAAGGAGAGGAGAGAAGCAAGGTGATGACAAGGTGTGAAAAAAGAGGGACACAGGTGTGTGGCTAAAAAGGCTGAGTTCACAGCACCTGGAAGTGCAAAAATATTCCAGCCCACGTCATGGATTACAATACGAAGGAGAGATGTTCTGTATTCCTGTACTAAACTGTCACCCTCCCTCTTTTCTTCCTCTAAGTCGTAGAGGTATAATTGTCATACAGAAACATCCTCTGATGAGTTGGTCAAACATATCAGTGGAGGTCGATAAAGGTCGCACATGATTTAATGCCCTTTTAAATCTTGGTAAAAAAAGAAAGTCCCTAATTAGTCTTTTCCAATAACTTTTTTTAATGATTGTACTTTGTTCAGTAGTATAGTACTTTAAATTATAGATTCTTACATGGTGACAAGTCATGCCACATAAAGTATGTGAGTAATTAGACTGATTCTTTTAAGCAGCATTTGCAGTTTTAATGAAATGCTCATTTAAAATAAGCAGTAATTTTTGTGGTAGCTAATAAGAGGGTGTCATGTTGTGTTGTTGTGTACTGTCTAATTATTGCTTCAAAAACACATTTGCCCTGTGGTTCAAGCTGGAAGTGTGTGATTGCGTTTAATCCCTTTAGCCTAGTGCTTTTAAAAAAAGGAAGCAAAAATATCCCCATATTCACCTGAGGAGAGCTGTGAATAGTTATGTACATGTTATATTTTTGTTTTTTATTTTTAATAAATTTGCAAGAATTTCAAGCAAACTTTTTTCACTTCGTCATTATGGGGTTGTCATGTATTGCGTGTGGCAGGAAAAGAGAGGACCCAAGGTGCAGGACTCTATGACAGAACTGAACTCAAAAACTCAGCTTTATTAACTGGCAATAGGCAAAACAACAAACAAACTATAACAAGGCTGACTGACTGACTGACTGAAACATCACACACAATGAGAGATGAGGGAGATCGCAATGAGGAACAAGGGCAGACTAAGACAATAAATACAACCACAGGATAACAAGAGGATGGGAAACAGATGGGAACATAGCAGGAACACAGCAGGAACAAATCTGGGGTAACGAGACCGAGGAAGCAAAACTGAACACAACATACACAAGACACAGGTTACCAAAATAAAACAGGAAGTAACAGAACCTGGGACAGAAACGCAGACTTGACACTAAGGCAAAAAGGTGAACAAACAGAGACAACAGACAAACACAGAACAGACAGACACTGGGACGTGAAAGGCAAGGAAAACGCAGAGGCAAGACTAAACACACGAGGATGGGGAACCAAACTAAGAAAACCACAGAACACAAAACCTGAGGATACAAAACTAAAGATACTCTAAACTTAGGACAAGGCATAACAACTCAAAACACTGGGTCCAAAGACCCAGGACCATGACAGGGGTATTGTGTGTAGAATTTTGAGGTGAAAAATTATTTTAATCCATTTTGGAATAAGGCTGTAACATGACAAAATGTGGAACAAGTGAAGTGCTGTGAATACTTTCTGGATACACTGTATATGTGATATGAAAAACTTAATCATTCATCAGTGGGAGTCATATTTGTGAATTTACTTCCAATACACACTCACCAGTCAGTTCATTAGTTACACCTTGCTTGCAGGGGTTAAGTGGGCTGGATTGATCCGGAACGGCATTCTGACACCTTCAGTTAATGAGTACTTAAATCTGATAGGCAGGTTAATGCATATTACATAAATAGAGTAATGTTTTTTGTTTTGTTTTTTTTAACTGGCAGGTAATTTCAAATGCAACTGTTCAAATACCTCAATAAATATCAGCAAACACACAAACTGCTGGTGCATTATCCTGCTAGAAGCAGCCATCAGAAGAGGGATACACTGTGGTCATAAAGGGACATGGTCAGCAGCAATACACAGGTAGGCATTGGTGTTTCAAAGATGCTCAGCTGGTACTGAGGGGCCCAAAGTGTGCCAAGAAAATATCCCCCACGCCATTACACCACCACCAGCAGCCTGAACTGCCTGATTGTGATTGGCAGATTAGATATTTTCATTAACAAGCAGTTGAGTACAGTGACCTCAGCATGTTAACACAATGATAGGTGTACCTAATGAGTGAGTGTACACTTTTCTTTTAGCACTGGTTTGGTCTCTGAATTAAATTTCCACTAAAATAGTTTGAGTTCTAGAATAAACATCACCATAGCCATAGAATTACATGAGCCAGTGACAATAGATGGCAAGTAATATGCAGTGCTGGGTGCACTGTAATCACATTACATTTTTCAGTAACGCAGTAATGTAATGTGTTACTGTACTAAATTTGGTAATTACATTACAGTTATTTTACAGTTACTCGCTGTACAAAGGTTCTTTAATTATCTGCAACCGGGGTGGATATAAAACAACAAAAACAAACAAACATGCTTTTTTCTTCCTGCGCACTGGCACTACAATCAGCTGATTTAGCCAAGAACCCAGACTGATGACAAAGCTGAGTGTATGCCGACCCCAGCCCAGTAGTCAGACCCTGAACTTCAACAGGTAACAAAGGCAGTGATGATCAGTCGGGCTTGCAGCCTCCATTTCTACCTGTTCATGTTTCTACAGTAGAATCACCGTGGTGATTGCTTTGAAGTCTCTTTGGGCTCTTTGGGTTTTCATCTTTGCTTTGTGTTGTCGCCTTTGTGTTCATAAGTAAAAACTAAAAGAAAGATTGTATGTGTGTCTTCATGAGGACAGGGATTTGTGTTGATGTGTGGGACTGTAGCCTCCGGTTTTTATTGTTCACTGGTAATTATGAGACAATGTGTTTCAGGTCATTTTACGGAGTACCAAAAAAGTAATGTAACGAGTAGTGTAACAAATTACTTTTTTCTGCGAGTAATTAAGTAATGTACTGCATTACTTTTAAGGAAAGTAACAAGTAATGTGTAATACATTACTTTTTTTGAGTAACGACCCCAACACTGGTAATATGTGGTGAAATGTTCACAGTATGACCATGGATGACAGTTCAGGTTTCAGTTCGGACCACTCTATGGTTCCTAAAGAGAGTCAGTTTTTCATGTTAGAACAGAACCTGGTTTGGGAGAAAGCGAGAGAGTGAACTAAAACAGGAAAAAATCAAAACAAGCTTAAAGCCATTAAACCTCTGAATTGATGGAGCAGAACATTCATCAGACATCAGACTTTCACATACAAAGTCACACAGTCTATTGTTACCTCCACAAATTACATGAATTCATTCAAGACCAAAATCATAACCTAACCCCTTAAGCTGTTTTCCTTTTCTTTGACATTTAACCCAAAATGTGCCCAGAAGTTAATGCAACAGAAATGAAAAACAGGAAATCCATCATTTCTGTCACTGGTAGCCTTGATTACATTTTCATAAATACAGACACAGTACAGGAGCCTCCAGGGCAGAAAAAGAATATACCATCTCAAGGCACCTTACGTAAGGTTAATGCCATGCAGTATTATTAAAAAAAGTGAGAGTCCTACTGTATGTTTGCATCATCACTGCGCCTTACAACCAGATAAAGAGGTCAGAGCAAGACAGAGTCAGCGTTTTTTGGAGACAGATTACACAGACCCTATAGCTCCAGGATTACACTCATGAAGGGACCACAATATTAATATCCAGGGGATTTAAAGGAAAAATTTGCCCTGAATGTTATTCAGTGTTTTCATTAATTTCTTGTTCCCAGTTTTACAAGCTTTCTAGCAGCTTGAATTTGCTTCTGTGCTTGGTTAAGGTCATTAGAGAGCTGCCCTCTTCGAGAGTATAGATTTTTTTTAACACCATGTTACTATTGGTAAAAACTGCTGTTTTCAAGGTCAGGAATAAACTTACTGTACTGTAAGCGGTTTAGACATGATTAAATGTAACACCATTGGCAGCTAATTTTGACTGTACCATTTGTTTGCAGTGGAGGCACTGGATCATTTCTCTTTATATTTCACTCATTAAGGTTCTTCATGTTCCCTGGGGAGACAGAAATTGTTCCAACAAGGACGAGAAAGAGAAACAGAAAGGGAACTGCAGTGTGGGGTTGTCTTATCATTGTGAAGCAGGGTCGCTCAGAGACTAAAAACCATGAACTAATTTCATACCAAATTTACATGAAAATTGCTATTAATTAGTTGGAGATGTTAGGTATGTTGGAAACAATTATTCGATCCACATGCAGACATTATTATGGAAATGTAATTTTGTTTCTGTTCCCTGTGTGAGGCTGTAACTTGTAAGGCACTGAAAAAAAAAAAAAGCCTAGTTTTTCAAGGCCAGATGTGTGTGTGTGTGTGTGTGTGTGTGTGAGTGTGCTACACTCAAAAGTTTCCCCTTTTGTTTCCTCTGATTTGTTGGATTCTGTGTCGTGTGATGCTCCAGGGCCATGGCTTCTTGAGACAAGTGGCACGGAGCGGTCGCATGGCGACAACTGGCAATAGGTTGCGACAACAATTGGTGTGATAGATGTCCCTGCCTTCTATTGTCATCTTGGCAGTGCTGTAGTGTTTGTCTTACTATCCTTCACCATGAGTGCTCATTCATCATCCTGCAGCTCAAAGCGGGCACATCCCTTGCTAACGGTGCATCTCATTAATATTTAATCACTCTTTAAAACATTGCCAGATGTGTGTGTGTTCTTGCATTTTTTTTTCCCCAAAACTTGTCTCTTTCAGTAGAGAACAAAAGTAGTTTGTTCCACTTCCCACTGCGTGTCACCTCTGACACATTTTAAGTAATGAAACACTCTGGAAATTAAATCTGAAGGGCCACAAAAGTGGGGCAGCCACCGGCTCAGCGTGACAGTCCATTCTAATAAAATTTGTCTGAATATGTAAGCGTGTGTGTCTCATTTCTGCCATCCTGCCTCTTTTTGTGTACATCCTCCAAAGTTTCCATGTTTGGCCATGAAGCTTTGCCATCTGGAGCGTCGACGCCTCAGGTTTGTGTGTGCATGCACATCACAAGTGGAGAGCAGCTGTTTGAAGCCGCAACAGATGGCTCCTCCTCTTCTCTCCTGAAGCCCATCACATCTAACCCTTTGAGAAAATAGACCTTCACATCAGAGACAATAAAATCACTGTTCATCTGTGCAGCATTTTTGTATTAACTATGGTTTGTCTGAAAACAGCCTTGAGGCCTGCCTTTAGTTACTGCTAATAACATGATTTGCTTTTACCTGCCTAATACAATAATGAACTGCTTTCATCTTTATTTTATTTATCTATTACTGTATGTAGACTTCACTTTGTGCTGGTGCGATGTCTGCAAAAATAGTGCTGTTTAAACTTCTGAGTAAAGGCAATTTCTGTTATAAATATACCCCTCATAATGTAAAAAAAAACAGCCTTTTTCTATTAAATGAAATGTGAAGTAGTTTAGCACACGTAGTTAATGAATATCATTCAGCAAACCTGTTTTTTGATCTTTTAATTTGAAAAAAAAATAGAGCGAAAATACAGGAAACTACAGGGGTGTGAATAAATGATTTCATATTTAATAAAAAATATAGTGTATTAGATTTTCCTTGATGAAACAGACTCAAGAAGAATGTAAGTTTTTTAATCAGTGAAGAATTAAAAAACAGCTACAGTATGTGGAGCGAAACAGCTTCGCTCCCAGCACTCTTTCCACCTACTGGACTGCTTGGAACTCATTTTCAACCTGCTCTTTCCATCTTTTGATGGAAATGTTATCTAATTTTGTGTGATGTACATCAGTTCCTTTCTATTAAAATCCCTCAGCAGCATCAATTTTTTTTTTTTTTTTTGATAAGTTACTCAGAGGTTATCCCTGTTCCATTTCTAAACCATCTCATCTGTCACTACCTGTTAAAGGCCTGCAGGGTCAGATGCCCCCTTTGACCTCTCAACATCTCCCGTTAACTTCTGATCTCCTCACTCACTAATAAACTACTTTATTCTTCCAAAACCACACTGACTGAATTTCTTTCCACAACTAAATGATTTGCTGCTTTTAAGTGTGTATTATTAGAGGTAATATTTTAGCCTCTTACTGTAATTTATCTAGCATTGCCTCACATCATCTCACATCCACAAGCTCAGTTAAAGTCTTACACCTGTTAACCTGAGCTCATCCCCATCAAACTGTTCAAATATGTATTTCATTCATTCATCTATTCTCTTCCACTTATCCAGTTCAACCCTTCTTGGACCTTCTTGCTGTGAGGCAATGGTGGTAGCCACCATTTTATTGTTTTATAAATCATTTTGTAAGTATTATCAACAGGTCTTTACAGACTGGTACTTTCCCTGTTTGCTTCAGATCAGTAATAATCACACCACTACTCAAGAAAAATAACTTAGATCCACTGGTAATGAATAATTATAGGTGTATTTTTAATTTTTCTTTGCTCAGCAAAATATCTGAAAAATTGTTTAAACAATTAAATAAATACCTTTCAACTCACAGTATTTATGATAAGTACCAATCAGGTTTCAGGATCAATCATAGAAACAGCTCTTAGTAAAGTCATCAATGACCTGAAGATCAACAGTGACTCTCAGAGAGTTTCAGTGTTAGTTCTTCTCAATCTCACTGCTGCCTTTGACACTGTTGAACGTGACATTTTAATTCAAAGGCTTCAGGATTCAGTTGGTTTATCAGGTTAGGTTCTTGATTGGTTCTCATCATATCTTAAGTGTAGAAGTTTTTAAGTTTCAGTTAGTAGTTTTAGATCTGCACAAATAAAGGGTCTGTCCTTAGTCCATTACTCTTTAACCTTTATATGCTCCCGCTTAGTACTATCATAAAGAATCATAATATATCCTATCACTCTTGATGATGCACAGTTGTACCTATTATTTTACTCTTATGATCTAATCTCTGTTCACAAATTAATAAGCTGGATTGATGAAATTAACTGCTGGATATCTAGAAACATTTTAGAACTGAACAGAGACAAGATGGAAATATTTGTTGTTGATCCAAAAAGTCAGAGGCAGAATATGTGTTCATATTTATCATCCCTTTATTTGAAACACAGTGAGCAAGTCAGGATTATTTTGGACAGTGATCTCAGTTCTGATAATCATATTAATAAGGTCACCAGAACTGCTTTCTACCACTTAAAAATATGTCAAAAGTTAGAAAATTTGTATCTCAAACTGACTCTGAGAAATTGGTCCATGTATTCATATTAAGCAGGTTAGACTATTGTAACACTTTATTTGCAGGATTATCCAAATTATCAGTAGGACAACTTCATATTATTCAGAATGCAACAGCCAGAGTCCTTACATGGAAATCTGATTATATTACCCCAGTAATTAAATCATTGGCTCCCAGTTCAAAACAGGATTACTTTAAAATCCCTCTATTAGTTCATAAAGCACTCAGTGGTTTGGCCTCTCAGTGTCAGTAACGAGACACTAGACCTCTCAGGTCATCAGCTGTAGATCTTTTAACTGCTCCTTGAATTAGATCCAAGTGTTCTGAGGGTGCTTTTAGTTACTGTGGTCCTGTTCTTTGGAATAAGCTGCCTGCTGACCTGAGGTCAGGTACAACTATGTCTACTTTCAAAAACAGACTCAAAATCTTTTTATTCTCACAGGCCTACACTTATTAACTGTGTTCATTTGGAAAGTATTTTTTTAAAGTTTTGTTTTGTTGTTTTTATTGGCTTAAGGCTTTATAGACCTAAATATGTTTCATGTTTTTTATCTTTTATGGTAAGCACATTAAGTTTACATGTAATGAAATATGCTATATAAATAAAATTGATATTGATAATCTTTGGCAACGGTTTAAAACACCCTGAACATAAGAATTAGCCCCACTGCGCTTTTTTCAGATTTTCTGAAAATTTATTTTATTTTATTAAATGTACAGAGTGGTATCATCATAAACCCAGCACTGGATGGAACAGTGTATATCAGTTCACAGAGCACCATCATCAGAGAAATTTCCAAATTTAAAAGTAAGGAGAAACCTCATTTACTTTGATTTTGTTTGTGAATCAACAAAACCAACAAAATTTGTGGAAGAAGTCTGTTTCTTTGTCATGCACTTCAGTTCTCCTCCATGTTTCTGGTCCCAGATGAGCTGACAAGTATCAGAGTGTTTAGGATGCAGGAAAATGCAGTGACTCATCAGTGTGCCAGTGTTTCTCAGAACTACAGTGCATCCAGAAAGTATTCACAATGCTTCACTTGTTCCACATTCTGTCATATTACAGCCTTATTCCAGAATGGATTAAATTCATTTTTCACCACAAATTTTTTACACGCAGTAGTGAAAAAAGTGAAAAAAGTTTGCTTGAAATTCTTGCAAATTTATGAAAAATAAAAAACAAAACAAAAATATAACATGTACATAAGTATTCACAGCCTTTACTCAATACTTTGTTGAAGCACCTTTGGCAGCAATTACAGCCTCAAATCTTTTTGAGTATGATTCTACAAGCTTGGCACACCTATTTTTAGGCATTTTCTCCCATTCTTCTTTACAAAACGTCTCAAGCTCCATCAGGTTGGAAGGGGAGCATCGGTGCACAGCCATTTTCAGATCTCTTCAGAGATGTTCAATTGAGTCTGGGCTCTGGCTGGGCCACTCAAACATTCACAGAGTGGTCCCGAAGCCACTCCTGGTGGCAGCATCACGCTGTGGGGATGTTTCTCAGCAGCAGGAACTGGGAGACTAGTCAGGGTCGAGGGAAAGATGAATGCAGCAATGTACAGAGACATCCATGATGATAACCTGCCCTAGTGTGCTCTGGACCTTGGACTGTGGCAAAGGTTCATCTTCCAACAGGACAATGACCCTAAGTATTGGCCAGGTGATGAGCGGTGCCTCAATACAATCCTGTCTTGGAGGTCTAGAGACAATTCCTGAACTTCATGGCTTGGTTTGTGCTATGGTCCTATGGAAACCAATATAGACAGTTGTGTGCCTTTCCAAATCATGTCCAATCAACTGAATTTCAAAATCAAGAATTTCAAGCAAACTTTTTTCACTTCGTCATTATGGGGTATGTGTAAAATTTTGAGGTGAAAAATGAATTTAATGAAGCTTATGCATAACTTCAATACGGAAGATCTGTATTCATTCATCTGTCTGCTTTCCCAGGTGTTTGGCTGCTAGTTTATTCTTTACATCACTTCCACTTTCCCACACTGTAAAACTCAATGCTGACAATATTGCTCTAGTCCAATCATCTTTCTGCCCACCTTCTTCAAGCCAATCAGCCTCTACTCTGCATATTTAAATTGCACTTCTCATCTATCATTCTCCCTTGCAGACCCCTTCGTGCAACCCACCTTCTCTCCATCTCTGCCTCACCCACATCACTCCATCCTAGCCTCCATCTTATCTTCACCACTACCTTCGTCTAGACTCCGGGGGGTCCTGCCCTACTTACTATCACTGCTGGGATTCCGTTCTGCTGTGAAGGGCCATCGGAGTCTAATCGCAAGATAGCATAATTGAATTCTGTATGTCAATAAATCATGTTCAATTCCTTTTAATGATCTCTCCTTATTGAAATCCATTTTGTAATAAGGGCGTAACATGACAAAATGTGGAGCAAGTGAAGCGCTGTGAATACTTTCTGGATGCACTGTAGATTTCCTGGCAGGGGTGGGTAGGACAGACCTCTGAAAAAGTTTCAATCACTGCATTAGTCTGAGTTTCTGGTGTCCAAAACAACAGAAATAGAGCATGTAAAATCTGTTTGTTTTTTGTTTTTTAAGCATAGCCAGTATCATCAGCAGACATCTGTAAGGGCTGATGTCTCCCAGAGTTTAATCAGGGTTATTGCTGAATGAATTTGAACTTAAGAATCAATGAATCATGCATGTTTCAAGCTGGGAATTTTACTAAACTAATTTCAAGAGTGCATGACAAATTATTCTGATGTATTCATACAAATTTCCCAATTATTCCCAAGTGGCCTTGTTAAATAGTGTGTTT
Organism: Heterochromis multidens; assembly: GCA_015108495.1. Taxonomy (NCBI): domain Eukaryota; kingdom Metazoa; phylum Chordata; class Actinopteri; order Cichliformes; family Cichlidae; genus Heterochromis; species Heterochromis multidens. The sequence goes on from VUQS01042236.1 coordinate 19,002, forward strand.
ACAAAATACTCTTTGCTTTAGTTTTATGTTTTTTAGTGTTGACATCAACATAAATTCATTTAATAAACCATTAAGTATATTCTACTGACCCTTCTGACAAATGAAAAAAGAAAAAAAAAACATTGAAAACATATCTATAACAGTGTGTCTGCCTCAACAAGCTTTTCATATCGGGATTTTGGTTCTCTTTCTTACTCTGTTTATGTCAGATTTTCAGCAAGGCCTAGTTTGGCCTCCACTCAGTTTCAGTTTTTCTGTGTTTAAGGTCATCCTTCTAACCTCAGCACCATTTTTAACGGTTCTGTTTATGATAATTTGAAAATTTATGTAGGCAATGTTTTTTTTTGGTCTGAAGTGCTGGTGCTCTATGGAATATTCAAGATCTGAATGTCATATAAGGCAGCTGACAAATACTGCCATCATCCTGAAAGTCAGATGCTGCCTGCATTAGAAATAGCATTGTCCAGGAAACGAGTTACACCCCGTCCACATGCTGAAATGTGTTTGGGCAAGACACTGGACCCCAGGTTTGAACCAGTGGCAGGCTAGTGCCTTTGTAATATGGAAGAGATAATCGGGCAGCTTAACTCCCAACTACCTGCACAAACAAGAACACAGATGTGCTATTTAACACACAGAGAAAGCAAGGGTGAAAATCAAGGTGAAAATGTTTGACTTTGTCTATGGAGATGGGGAAACAACCCTTCTGTGCTACTACACTGGGTGTGCTCCATAAAGCAGGATTTATGGTTTTAACTTGAAATTAATGGGAAAAAATCTGTTGCCCTGCAAGTGTTATTGTTTATCAGGTCCATAAGCTCAACAATTATCTTAAACCTCAAATCTCAGTGTCGCTTCTGTTTTTTATATACTTTAATGTATACCAATGGCAGCTTTCTTTTTAACACTGGAGATGCTAAATGCATCAGGAAAGCAGTGTTAATTTCGTTGACGAATAATTTTTGTCATAGTAATTAAGTTGTGTAGAGAGGCGGGACGAGTTTGGAAGTGATTCAATCAGAAGTAACCTCCGTGTGCAGTATTTTAGACGCGCACAATTTGATCTGCCCCAACAACCAGGATGGGGGGAAGGGAACTCCCATGCTCCCTTTGTCATGAAAACGCAACAAAATATGGACACATTTCACATTTGAAGTTAAGGAAAATAAGACGCTTTGTGAACCATGTGGAGCAACTCTCACCAGTTATAACACGACAAACTTTTACACTTTATATTTTAGTCACTGAATCAACTTTAGATTTAGTCAATGATAATCTTACTAAAACTAAAGGAATTTAGATGACGAAATTATGACTAAAACTAAATGACATTTTAGTCAAAAGACTATGACTAAAACTAAATCAAAATTTGCTGTCAAAATTAACACTGCAGGAAAGCAACTGTGTGCATATTTCTTTTTTTTTTTCCCAGGACAAAAAGCAAACACAAAATATATTCACTAACAAAAGTGTACATAAAGAGGCAAAATTACATTGAAACTCTCAAAAGTTACTTAACCTGCATAAAAGTTACGACACCCACACACTGTTAGTTAAGTTACAAGGTAGGATTTTATGCTAGTTAAATTTGACGGGCTAACTCTTCACCGTGATCAGATTTGCATCCTGCTAGACTTCTGCCTTACCACCACATATTTCAAATACAACAAGGATTTCTACAGGCAAAAGCACGGACATCCCATGGATTCTCCAGTGTCACCCATTGTAGCCAACCTACAAAAAAGTAAAACTGTGGGCTCCTTCAGAATAACAACACCTAGCAACTGGTTCAGATATGTGGATGACACCGGGGTCAAAATCAAAACCCAAGAAGTAGAGGCCTTCATTGAACACGTCAACTCAGTGGTCAAAAACATCAACATCACTGAGGTAGTTTGCTGGAAAGCAGAAAGACTGGCAATCTGACAAAAAGATCAACATGGGAGAGGAGATTAAAAACCACCTGGGTGATTGCATAAGAAGAAGAGTGACTGACTTCCGAAGTGCTGAGCAGCAGTGGGACAGAAACACATTCTCACTTCTAGCTCACATTCTGACCCTTGATCAGGGCCCTTTAAGCAACAGTTTTCAAAATGCAGGCTAGTGCTCAACCTTCAGGTCCAAGTAACATGAAGGTCTGACAGTTTTATACTTTTGTTTGCTTTCAGTTGCCCTTTCGTTTGGTTTAGACACTAAAATATCTTAATTAGGTTTATGAAAAGATCCTAGTTTGGGTTAAAGTTGGGTTCATAGTGAAAATACCCATGATCTAATAGTGTTTGCCTATCCCACCAGAAAGTGCACAGCGATGAGCCAAAATGTGGCAGATCCCTCTAGTCCAGTCAGTTGCAAACTGGAGCTGATGATGATCATACACATCCCCCTCCTCCCTGTTGCTGCTTTGTAGTTTTCACTACCTGTTAATACATTCTCATCACTGCTGACCTGCTGTCAGACAAATATTGTTCAGTGAGGCTCATCTGTGGATATACAAGACTCTTTCAGACCAAAGACTTCTAGAGATTCCTTCAGATAACTCGCAACTGTGGAGCTCCCCCATTTGCATCCACACCTCCAATGGGAATTCAAATGCTGCGATCTAAAGATGAAATGATTGGACTGAGTGTTTTGTTGTGTGTTTCATGACAACAAAGTTAAAAAAAGGCAGAGTTTCAGCCAGAAAAGCTGTTAAGCTCAGGGGGAAGAGAGGTGTTGCAATTTAAAGTGTAATGCTATCCACCTGCTGTCACACTAAAGTGCGTAGCTGTGTCAGTGCGGCTCTGCACACACACAGTGTTTGTGGTGTCTTACTTTTTTTTAATTATGTGTCAGGTTTTTCTTTCTCTGTGTATTGCATAGCTGTAGTTGAATGCTGAAGGCAGTGTAGCAGAATGAATATTTAGTTTAGTCTTGCCTTGCTTAAGTGCTTGATCAGTAGTCAATTGCCTCATGTGGTCAAATAAGTTGTAGGTAGCTGCTATCTGGACCCCTCTCACTCTCTTGCTCTCCTGCCACCAAGTGTTTCCTGTTTCCTGCTCATCTGATTTCCATAGCTGTCGCAGAAGCCGCGTGTGGATTTTTACTCCTTCTGAAGCTTCCACTTCACAGATTGTTGATCGTAGACTGATGAGCCGCCTGCTTTCTGAAACAGAAGATACTGTTTGGGATTTTAGGCCTGTAAATGGTGTGTGGTTAACTATCTCATCTTACTATAATGATTGTAGCATATGTAAGAATATATATCTTAACAGTCACCAAAATTTGTATCAGGGAGGGAATTTTGTTTGAGTCACCACTAAATATGGAATGAAGTATTTGAAAACATATTTTTTAAAATATTTGTTTTGCTCTGAACTGAAGGTCATTTCATTTAGTTTTGTATATTTTGTTTATGAGTGATTGTTTGACTTTTCCCATTTTCTTTTGATTTTTATTAAACCACTGAAAGGAGGCCCTTTTTGTAGCTGCGGATTGCCAGTATGTGTGTGTGTGTATTTGATGGTTTTCTTATGTTATGGACATACTAATAATTTCTTTGTCTTTGTCACATTCAGAAGCTGAGGGCCTAAGGTGACAGTGGGTGGTGGGATCTACTTGTTTGCGTGCTGTGGTGTTATTTGTGCACCTGCTGGTTTGAACTGCACCTTAGTGTGAGTGTGTGTAGAGGTGAGACGTGTGAATTGAGGTGATACATTTGGACCTCCCTTCTCTTGGTAGCCCATCCACCCACTGGTAAACCACAGCTCTGAGCTGATGTTTTAAATGACATATGAAGGGATTAATAGCTCTCATTTCTTCTTTTAATAATTGTTAATAAACCAACTGCTTTGCTTTGATCCAAACCATGTCTTTAGGTATAACGGACCTGTCTTTTTGGTGACTGGTACTGGTGTGAAGTAAATATTCCACCAGTGATAGTCCCAGGCTGGCGTTGTTGGCTTTTCCCTTTTAACATTCAAGTTGTGAAGTCCTCCATCACATAGTGTTTTTCTCGCCACAGTAGCAATGGAAAATAGAGCAGTTTTATTTTGCTTTGAGTCAAAATAATGTTGCCTTTTCTCAGTTGTATGTAGGCTTAATAAAACCCGGAATTCCTGTTACTCCACCTGTTGACCTGTTTTGTTTGTTGTGTATGCAGCAAAAACATATGGCTTAACCATAGAAAGTATTAAAAAAATGGGCATAGATACCATTGGTTTGTGAAGTACCATTCTGAAGATGAGGGTTTCCGTCATCATCATCCTGGTGTTTTGACACTGGATGTCACAAGCAAGGGACAGATCTGACTGAAACTGAATGGTCATTGACTAACGACTTATCACAAGTGATCAAGGAGTGGCCGAGACCATAAAATCATCAAGAAAGTGTTTTTTGATGTCAGGGCCAACATAGACTTCTAGAGTACTGGAAGTCTTTTTGCAATTATAGGCTTTATCCCTGATGATGCAGGTTTAAGGCACTTCTGCGCTACCTTCACTTTTCTAACCTCATAACTACATCCATCTTTTATACTGTCTATGGCTTTTACATCTGTACCAATAACTGTGCACCTTGGTCAAAGGTTCAAAGGTTCTTTTTGTGCTGGACAGAAGGAGCACAAAAGACTGATCCCTTGTTTCTCCAATGCAGACAAGAAAAAGAGGGGACTTTTGTCAAGATTTATAAGAACTTAAAAAGTGAATGGGGTCAAAAGCACAGGGGCAGAAGATGAACTGCTAGACATCTGCAGAAAAGTGCTTGGTTATTCAGTGGGAGATGCATTCTCCAAGGTTCTAAACTGTGGGGTATTTTTTAAACCTTCAGTTTCCTGTGTGCTGAATCACTGGATTATTTGACTGAAGAAAAACTGTTGGGGTCGAGGATATTTCTCAGCACATCAAACAACCTAAAAAGCACATCACAGTTCTGGAGGTGAGGAAGAATCTTGAATGACTTACAATTATTCTGACAATATTCCCCACAGGATCCATCACAGTCCAGCTGAGCTCAGCTTGCCTCATCACTTCATTGTTTTAGTTTTTCCAAGATGTTCATAGCCAGTAAGCATCTAACCAGCAAAAAATTCACTATCATGTGTGGTATTTTCCATAAAATGAGAAATTTCGGCAGTGGTGCTGTCCTTAATAATGCGAAAATGTAAACGTGAAATGGAAATCTAACAAAATGTGACTGAAAGGTCAGGGACAAAAGTTTCCAGGCAGCCAATAAATATTCGATTTTGTTAATTCCTGGAAGCCTACTTGCCCTTTTTTTCCCTCCTTAAGCACTGAATGGTTTGCTTGCATGGCTCTCTTTTTGTATTAACGTCACACTGTGTGGCAGTGTTATCAACTTTCCCTCAAGGTGAACAAACAAGATGAAGAGTAAGCGCAAAAGGGCAAAGAGACTAGGAACGGCCACATTCATGTAGAACCCAGAGAAGTCAAGGATATCGGTGAGCATGTTTTTATGAAGGTGAGGCTGAGCTGCAGCATTTGTCTTCATCACTGTGATCAGCCGCAGGATGGAGAGAAAGACAAAAGGTGAGAGATGATGAATATTAGTCAATGGCAGGATAATAAACAAGCGTCACATGGCTGTGCGCTCATGTTGCATGTGTGCATGTGCCTAGGTGTAAATCTAGGTGTGTGGGTGCATCTGTTTGAGAGTAATTTGCTGTGATGAATATTCTCATTACTCAACATGCCCTTTGACAGTTCCTTTGGCAGCCCATTCACAGCTACTAAGAAGAAAAGACA
>VUQS01042236.1:24759-42555 GCA_015108495.1 Heterochromis multidens
GAAAAGACAAATAAAATGAGTGAACGGATGTGCATAATGCATTTAATATATTTCTCATATAAAAATTGTATTAACTCGGGCTAGAAGAAAAGATCTAACACATTCCCCCACACCAATATCTTTTCTTCAAATGATTGTTTTAAAAAAGATTTCTATGTTTAGGGGCCGTGTGGCTTTAAAATTAAAATTATAGGTCATTAATTATGATGCAAAATGACCACAAATGAATGATAACTTGCAGGCAGCATGGAAATACAGTTTCATGTTTGTTAAAATGTCTGCATTTTAATAAAGCCAAGCTGATCACTATTGTTACTGTTGCCAGAGGAGGTGATAACAGAGAGGGCAGCTGAGAATCAAAGTCTGTCCCACTCATCAGACGTTAGCTTTTTCTCCTTTTTTTGTCTCATGTGGACCAACAAAGGAGTAAAAAAAAAAGAAAAGATTATCCTAGAAAAAAATTAGCTTTTGTGTTGGTCTAAAACTTTTGAGGCCAACTCTTTTGTTTTATTTTGTTTTTTACAGATTTGAGGAAAACATTTTTTGTAACTGAAGTGGAAAGACATAATTTGAAATTCTCTCCTTTTGCTTTTAATCCTTTACTTTTCATGTGAATAGCCTTAAAGCATCCATCCCTTGTGTTTTTGCCATTTCCCTGAAATTATCATTTGCCTGTGAGTTTATAGTGTACAGAGATTTTTATTAATAAGACCTGAAACTGCACATTGGTTCCACACTTAAATGGCGTAATCAGATTAAACAGGCTGTCTTAGAATTAGAATTATGTGACAAAGATAAAAGACTAGTAACCAGAGGAAGGGGAACAGGAATATTTAATGTGAGACAGACAGATGCACAGACGAGAGGTTGACTTGAAAAGTAGTGAAGCATGCTGAGTGCAAATGATCACACAGGGAGGTGAGAAATATGTGGTGAGCTTAAGCACCGATAAGATATAAGGTATATGGATCTAATAAACTTGGTTAGGACATCAAGTTTGATGCATGATGACTACAAAACAACTGCAATTCCTCCACCATTTGTGTTGATACTATGTCATCCTAGGTGTAGTTACGGTAAGTTTTAATGTTACAGTTTTGTGTGGAAGGGGTCACTCGTTCTCCCTTTTCACTATGCCCAGTTCCCAGATATCAGTGTGGTGTGTCATGAATTTTAATTGTGTATTTTGGTGACCGCCTTTGTCAAAAGGTTGAGTTCAATATTTGATTGTCTTACCTGATGGTTTTTGTGGGTCACCTGTGTCCCTGGGAATCGGCTGTAATCAGTGGTAATGGAGACAGATTTGTATGATTTGAGTAATTGAGACACAGGAGAACTAGGGGAGAGTAGGAGAGTGGGTTTCTGTAGTTATCAGACATCCTTTCAACAAACTGGGGTACCTTGTATATAATATAGGTACCAATACGTGAGGGTTTGGTTAGCAGAAACAAGAAATATCCTTACCTTTATTTATTTCTGCTTTTGTTGTTTTGTTAACTCCTTCCTTACCTGGGTAAACGGCTAGGAAGGAATATGTACAGGTGTTGTAGAGGAGTGAGAATGTGGCAGCTTCCTGTGAGGTTGCATTTTGTGTAGTTTTATTTTAGTTTCCTTTTATTTGGTAATCCCCTAGGGTTTTTCTTTTGTTAATAAATGCCACCTTTGTTGGATATTCTCTTCCCTCAAAAGGCTGTTGTTTGGTATGATGTTTTTTAAATTGAGACTAAAAAGCTCATCATTTTCCTGAGGGATTCAAACCTTAACAAGTTCCCTTAACACAGCTACCCCTGGTACCCCGGGTATGGAGGAGGAGTAGAGCCAGTGTGGGAAGGGAGGGCAGCAGAGTCCTTGTCCTTCCCCTCGAATATTTTGAATCTGTCCAAGGTGTTTCCTTCATCCTCAGTGCAAGTGAATCTTCTGGAGAGGGGTCTTACTTTCATACTTATTTTCATACTTAGACTAAATATTCTGATAGGTGGAGCTTCGACCTTCGTAGGACCTCCATTTCTACTGTAGACAGATTAAATTGTTGGATTATTTTGGGGACAGTGAATTTAGAAAATAATTATTTATTCTCCCATCCCACTAGGAGCCAGAATGGGAATCCCTAAAAGTTTAATCAAAGCAGATATTTGAGCATAAAAGCACTTAAGTGATGCTGAGAGGCAGAGTATTAAGGAACAACAACATGTGTATTGTCATTAAACTGGCCGATAAAAGGCCCAAAAATAGTTATCATGGATAAACAGCAGTATAGGCTGGAGGCAAATAGACAGCTAGACAGTAACCAATACTTTAAGGAGATCCCCAATACAAATCACCCTTTGGTCCAGAGGGAAATGAGAAAGATAATACAGTCTCTATATCATGCTAAGTATATATCTGCAAAGCAGAGGGACTTCCTGTTTAGGTGTGATGACTTGCATCTTTGTCCTAGCGGCCATCTCCTAAGGAAGTCTTCCTCTTGACCACTGATGTTGATAGTTTATACACAAACATCAATACTCAAATAGTTTTGAGGCCTGTGTGAGATGCTTTTAGACGATGTTCTGACGTCAATAGACTTGGATGAGAAAATCTAAAAACAAATAGTTGAAAATTTATCTTAACAACAATGATTTTGTTTTTGACGGCAAGGTATTCCTACAGTTAGAGAGGACAGCCACAGGGCAGAGATGTTCACCAACATATACATGAGTGAGTGGGAGAGGGGAGCCGGCCCTGGCTAAGTGCTCTCTGAAACCAGTCTTTTACTTAAGGTTCTTGGATGATATAATAGGAGCTTATAGGCTCAAGGCTTGGAGCAAGTTTGTGACTTTGTATACAGGAAAAAGACCCACTGAAAGATCAGTTTTCTAGGCACCGCGATGTAGTTTGAGCAGATTGAGGGAAGGGACTAAAAGAGGATGCTGACAAAGGTCTGCTTCAAGTAGACTGAAATGCATGCCCTCCTGCATAGGTCCATCATCCTGCCCACACATAGGGGTATAGTGAAGTATCAAATTATCCACTTCCACAGAATCTCCTCTAATGAGAGTGATTTACACTGGGTTGTGGGAACCCTATTTCAGAGCCTCAGACGAAGGGGATATTCTAGATTGTTCCTGAGGTTAATTTGCAGGGAAATTCTGCCCTCCCCCTCTTACAACTCAGATCAGAGACTCACACAGACCCTCAGATACATGCGGTGTCGCGGAGGCCGGAGAGACTGCGTTGCATGTCCTCTAGAGGCCCTAGACGAACAAGAAAAATTTTTTGCACACCCTTTTGCTTAACCATTGTCAGCAACACCCTGTGCAGGGTGTGGGGTGGTTGAGTGGCCAGGGGAGGAGGGTGGAGGGCTTTTGGATTAAGAAATTGAGCACTTACACTGAGCTCCAGCTGAGTGTGATACCATGTTTTTCATTTTTTGTGTGTGATCTAAGGCATAATAGATGCAATCTTTAAGTATCCCCCTTTAGATAGTGATTTGTAGCATACACTCTCCCCTTCTTTCTCTCCCCTTTATTTCCTCTCTCTCTGCTGCTGTCCAAGTTACGTACAATATTGGACAATCCTTCATAACCTCTCCTTCACGTGCTGGACAGTCACAGGAACATGTTCAGCAAAAGACTCCACCACGATGCACCACAAGTCATCCCTACCTGCAACCATCAAGCTTTACAACTCTTCCCTATGACACCTAGAATATTTTTACTTGCCATATATATATATTGTACACAGTATTGTTTAACCTTGGAGTATATATTTTAACATATTGCACCTTGAATGGCCTTATTTTTGTATTGAGTTACATACAGTTTTTATCTATCTTAAATATTTATATTTTCATTGTCTGTAACAAAGCAGTTTTTGACTAATTTGACAAATTAAATAAGCTCTCTCATGAGCTCAGAGGGCTTACATCTGAGCTCAGGTTCTTTTTTTAAGTGATTTAAAAATTCAGGTGAGTGAGTTGACAAGTCCAAGCAGCAGTCATTTTCTGCAAACCTCCTGCTCATTAGCACTTAATGCATCTAGTCTCCAGTTGAATTGATTTGCCCAGCACACCTCAGCCAGCAGTCAACTGAACAGAGAGGCTCTGATCAGACTGCAGGCAAATCTGACATCAGGTCTTTTGTATGGTTTCTTCTGTCATTTACACATAATTATGCCAACGTGGATCCAGTTTGCAAAATCACACTTCATAGTTTTGGGAAATACAGATTTCTGAAAATAAACCACAGCAGTTTGTGAAATAGGGGAAACAAACGGGTTTTCTTGTCAGTGAACATAAATTTGTAAATAATGCAGTCAGGAGCATGTTTTGGTTTTTTTTGTTTTTTTTGTAGAGGAAGCAAGGAGGTGTTCCCATATACATACATACAGTAGGTGGCTGTAGCTCAGGAGGTAGAGCAGGTCATCTACTAATCAGAAGGTTGATGGTTCAATCCCTGGCTTCTCCAATCTGCATGCAAGATACTAACCCCAAGTTGCATCCATCAGAGTGTGAATGTTAGCTAGAAAGCACTTAAGAGATCTGGGCTTCTATAGAAAAGGAGGGTAGAGTAGTGCTATATAAGAATCACTCCATTTACCATGAAAAACTAGCAAAACATTTTTTTAAGACATAGCAACATTGTACTTTAACCCAAACCATGATATTGTTCTAACCTTAACCAAGCAGTTTTTAATGCCTAAACTGTGTTCAAGGACACAGAATAATGTTGGTAAATTCATGTTGAGGAACACACACACACACACACAATGAAAACTTGTGTCCAGCAACACGAATCAAGATTGAAGGTTGTGAGTATATCATGAACTGCCGTGAGACTGGGTTGTGTATCCGTTTCTCGTGCCCCATACTCGGTGTGTGTTTAAAAATGGGATTCACTTTATAGGGCACTCATTGAAATACATGTGTGACTTTTTTCAAATCATTTTTCATTTTAGAAACTTTGATTTGCAAATCAAGGTGAATGAAGTGACTGCATATGGTTCCTCACCCATTTAGGGTAATCATTTTCCCATAAAATGTAAGTATAAAAAATATAGGAAAAATACATATAAACTTAAAGGAACATTTACTTATGAACATTTTTCTTGACTGACACTGACACAAATACAACACACACACATCAAAGTGCAGTCCTGTCCAGTCCAAGGCAACTACTTCATGGTATTTTGCTGAAGCTGCTGTAAGGTGTTAATAATCTCCAGTAAGATAATGTGGCTAAAACTTTATATTTTTCTTCAGAGATTTAAGTTCATTTATGTTCATTAAGCATGTGTATACACCCCAATTAAAGGTTGTGCAATTCTATGCCATGGCACTTGATGGGCTGGCTTCTATAAAAGAGCCAGCAGACAACTAAAAAGAAAAGAAAGGACATTTTTGAGTCAATATTGAGCCAACTTTAACGGAAGACAGAAACAGTGAAGTGTAGATCTAGTAAAAACAAAATATATTGACATAGAAATGGTAAATACATAACAAGAAGTAAATAATAGCATCATAACTACTGGTGATACCAAATTTTTTCTTATAAGTAATTCAATCGAAACTAAATAAATCACAAATATTGAATTACCAAATCAAGTTTAGCAGTAATAAGACTCAGTAAAAATAAAAACAGCTATAAAATCACATATTTCACTATTTATAGCTTGAAAATGTCTATAAGTGGGTTAAATTTCTCATTGCATCACTCTGTAATAACTTTTAAAAATATCCAGTATACTATTGACTACTACTGCTCTAATGTTTATAATAGAGTTTTTTTTCTTTTTTTAAATAACACATGTATGGCTCACTATATACATCTGGTGTATGTCTAAAAATTTTGACGTCCATTTAAGTTACCAAATATGGTTCCTCGTCCAGTAAAGGTATTAGTTTATAAACCTGTTAATCTGGAATAATTTGTTTGCAAATGAAACTTGTAAACCTGTCTTCACAGTACACTGAAGATATACTGTGAAACAATATATAAATTGAACAAGCTAGTCAATTTTAGTCACATCAGCCACACAAATTATTTTGTATTCAGCTGTTCGAGTCCTTGTTGCGAAAGATCTAAACATCTAAACATAACTGATCTGTCCATGTTTATCTCTGATCTTATCTTTTTTTCCTATTACTGCTTTTATCAGTTCTCCCTTCTCAGTCTGCCACATTCAGATTGATGTGTATTAATTTCCTTTTTTTGTTGTTTTTTAAATAATTTATTTGCAATAATAGCCACATTTATGAATGCATTTGGCAGATTTTTTTAAAGCACCCCGTAATCCTGCTTTCCCATCAAAAACTAATGCACCCAGCCAGGAGAAATCAACTTTCTGGCTTGATGTATAAATCATAAAAATTTAACTGCAGCCCTGTCTGAGTGAGCTGCTGCTTCCCCTTCAGCAGGTGTTGGTAAGAGGATTGTCTGCATTTTTGGTAGCCTTGGCTCAGGTGAGGTTTTTACGAGGACCTTAGTATATTGACAAGGAGTAAATAGGAACGCTGCATTGAAAGAGGGTCCTTTTGTCAGCTGAAGGTGAAATCTTTTTGTGAAGTTTCCAGAATTTTCCTACAAAAAAAATTTCTGTGGTGGGGAAAAAGTCAGATTGAATGTTTTTAGTTATACAAGGGAAACTGGGATACAGGTTAGTGCATTTATTAATACTTCAGAACAAGAACGACATTTGTGTATTAAGTCTTTAAATTCTTCTTTTAAATTGTGTCATAGCTGCTAACATTTTTCAAACTATTTGAACAAAGTAACCACATTTAGGACATTCAGTACGTTAAATTGATGTACACACAAAACTGTAAAGCTGTAAAGCTGTAAAGCACTTCAGTCCCACTGTGGACTCAGCAAATTGGAAATAACCTCTACATTTGCTTAATAACTGGGCAAACTCCATCTACTGAGGAAGATCATCTAATAAATTGAAAGCTCAGTTGAAAGTGAGACAACTACTAATTCAAAGTCAACAACAAAGTCTTGATCTGTAATAAAAATCACATCAGCTCACTTCCAAGCATAAAATGTAAAGCTATGATCTGCCCAAATTGGTTATAAAACAACTGTTTAGGCCAAAAACCAAAAAATAACACGTAACGTTACTTAATTAATCTGCCCAATGTTTCTGAAAAAATGTTGTGCATTTTCTCCAACTTAAAACTAAACCAGGGTAGTATACTTGTTTTAAATCTGGTGATTCTAGCTTATAAAACTGAACAGACTGGGTTGAGTTTTCTGAAGGGGATTACAAAGTTTTATCTCATCTAAACAAACAGCTCTTTTTGTTGTTGTAGCTTAAAAAAAAAGTTGTATTTCAGAACACTGCCAGTGATCTACTGTTGAGATTTTGGAGCCAGTAAGTAATAAGTATCAAATCAAACCCCATAATATAAACATGCAGTTAAAGTAATTCCTCAAGCAATGTTGAAACATACTTATGACTTATGACCAACAAATAAACTTACATTTATATGTAATTTTAAGTCACATTCCTACAAAAAAAAAGTATATTATTAGGGAACAAATTATCCTCTACCACGCTGTTCTTTAAGAGTACTGGAAGATGACACAATTTATTAACTTGTATGCATAAAATACAATTTGTACAATCCACAGAGGAGCACAGGTAAAGCTAATAAGGAAATTGAGGTGGGAAAACCAATTTGCAGAACATCCAATCTAAAATTTAAATCTTTCAATCTCTACAAACTATTTCACTCACTGAACTAACTTATCCTGAATCTGTAGTGATTATAAAATCAATTTTAAAACCTTCTCCTCTCTTTATCAAGCTGCAAACGAGGATGCATGTAGTGATTTACCTGAGATAGTGGACATATTCACACACTTTTCCAGTATGACTCCCATTAAGATTGGATTTGCTTCATTTACAAATAAGGGAGTGATATGATGAGAGGAAGTTTCTGCTCAATCCAATTACAACTGAGTCAGAGGAAGGACAGGCTGAGGACATGTCAAACCATCGTTTGTTAGTAATGGAAGTGTTTTTCTATTGTTTTCCCTTTGCTACGTGTTAACTGATGACAAAAAAATAAACTGGAAATTAGTTCATTTATCATTTTGACTCATTTTTGTGTGTTTTTGCTTGTGATTAAACACTGTTTGGCTGCATTTGTCATAATCCCTGTGTTAACATTAATAGTCCAGAGAGTACTTCAGAGTGAAAGAGCAGTTAATCTCATTTAAACGTCACAGCTGTGCCTCTTTATCATTTTCATGCCACAAGGATTACTGTAGACTGAATGCCACTAGTGACCAAGCTACAGAATCAAACTTTACTTCTGCAGAAAAGTCATGCCAGATTCAACATATTTGGGGACAGGGCACCAAAATCTTGAACCTGACCTTTCAACTTGAACTTATTTTAGGGAAAAAGGAATGAAATTTCAGGGAGCCAAATCAGGTTTGCAGGGCGGTAAGTGAAGACAGTGTTTTTGTGGCCAAAAAAAAGTTCCTGCCTTTTCAATATCTGCCACAATGAGACCAATTCAACCAAATCTTTTCCATCAGACAGCCCAGGACATTTAATGTTTGATCCCTGAGGATGAATTCACACTCTCTTGAGCTAATGTGGTGCTTGGGCTTGGATGCTGTGGACTCTCCCAGAGAAAACAGCTGTTAACCAACCCAGCTTTCATAACTGAAAACTAGGCGAGGTCTACAGCTATGAAAATTGGTTCACTTTGACCACAGACCTCATTTGGAGGAAGCAAGCATCAGTTTCTTGTGTCAAGCTGGACTTGCAACTGCAATAATTAAGGTGTGAAAATGGGATGTCTGGTGCAACCATGGCCATAACCAGCTATTAGATCACCAAGGTCTAGATCTTGGTAACAGTCAGTTTTTATTGCATTGGCACAACTCAGTGTGTGACTCTTTTTCTTTCACCAGAGTGGATCATCTGCCTCCATCTCACCCTATCCCCAGCATCCTCTTCTGTCACACCAACCTTCCACATGTCCTCCTTCACTACATCCATGAATCTTCTCTGCAGTCGTCCTCTTCTCCTCTTGCCTGGCAACTCCATATTCAACATTCTTTGTCCAGTATATCCACTATCCCTCCTCTGCACATGTCCAAACCATCTCAGCCTTGCCTTCTAACTTTGTCTCCAAACTGCTCAACCTGAGCGGTCCCTCTGATTTACTCATTTCTAATCCTGCCCCTCCAGGTCACTCCCAACAAAAATCTTCAGCTCTGCCACCTCCAGCTCTACTTTCTGTCTTTTTGTTAGTGCTACTGTTACCAAACCATACACCATAACAGGTCTCACTACCATTTTGTAAACCTACCTTTTGCTTTGAAAAGACTCTATGAGAAAGTTATGGCTGCCCTACAGTGCCTCTGATTGGGTTGTATTTATGTGTCTAGGAGTGAATCAGAGGCACAGAGGACAAAGTAAGTAACTTTCTCCCTCATGCTATTTTTATTTAAATGACGGAATAACTTTATTTTTGTATTTATTTCATTGTTTTACACTCTTCCATATTTCCATATTCACAGTTGCTCCTGCAAAAGAGTGAAATTGCAGAACAAAGTCATTTTCTCTGGTTTTGATTGTAGAAGAGTAGAAGTGTAGCCTTTTCTACTGGTCATTGGACCACAGGTGCTATAACCTAAATGGGTTACATTAAGAGGAAAAGATAATCTAGATCTCACTACTTTAAGAACCCTGGTTAAGGCCCTGGGTACAACTCAATGACGCAGTGGTTACCATGTGTATTAGTCAGCAGCAGATTCCTCAGTCTGACTCCTGGCCTGATGGATCTTCTCTGCATGTTATTCTTCTCTATTCTGCTCTCGTTTTCCTACACTTTCTCATTATCTTTAGTGTGTTTTCTCATAAAAATCAAAAAATCCCAACAAAATAACAAGTCTACAACATTAAAATGCTGCCTTAGGTGAGAGGGTTTGTTAGTGGTGCAAATTTCCTGTGAATTTTTCTGTTGATTTCTAAAATTACAAAATAAGTAATTGGGATTCCTATCAGGGAATTTGGCTTTCTGACACATTTTTCCCTTTGCCCATGTGATAATCCAACTTTGTATTCAGGTCAAACATTGTATAAACCTTTGCCTGTGTTGACGTGGCAGCAGTGCAAGCACACAGGGCTCCAGCAAAAAAAAAAACAATCAAACCAAACCCACAGTCCTCTGGCAACAGACTAAAACCTTTGGCTAGTTTCTCCAGAGTTCAGACTTACAAGCTGTGACCTAAAGCATGAGATTATTCCCTCCTACACATCACAACAACCCACAGTATAGATACCAGGATGTAGACATATTCACTTCTGTTTTAAAGGTTGATATTTTAAAATAGGAGTCAGGAGAGATTGTGTGTAAAAATTTCATTTTTCACAGTTCGGTATTCACTAAGAATGCTTGCTAATAATTAAATATTTCTACTGCTAGTGAGAAATAGGTGCAACTCTTTTTTTTTTTTCCCCCAGTGTGGGAAGGAAGGCATGTTGAGGTAAATCAAAACAGTGTGCATGAAATATAATAAGCTGACAATAATAAACTGGCAAAGGACTTCCAGTTGTGAAGTGTCTCTTCAGAATAATGAAAATGGAGGCTACCTCTGTCACCAGTACGACTGCCACTGAAACCATGTTGATAATTGTCCCTTCAAATCCTGTGTTACTCCATCAACTGGATCTCTCAAGTAAAAAAGAGGGTCAGAGATGGGTGGCAAAATTACTTTCAGTCGAAATTGAACATGGCTGTGCTTCAAAAGCAAAAAGACATGTAAGTAATCACCTAAGGAAGCACTCACAGTTCACACATGATGAGCAAGATTTGTCTTTGTCACATTAAAGGATATGGAGATGAACTTCACTCATTTATTGGCTTACTTCCAGCTATTGTGTTTTACATTTTCTGGCAACCACCTTTTTATCTTATCTTTGGTTCTTTTTTGAGTATTAGTCCACATATCTTTTCTGTATATTATGTGACTGTAAAATAAAACAAAAAAGCTCTTTTATTGGATTTTAGCACTCACTTTGACTTACTGGAACTTGCAAACATTTTCTGAGTCACTAATTAATTAAA
This sequence comes from Heterochromis multidens, assembly GCA_015108495.1. Taxonomy (NCBI): domain Eukaryota; kingdom Metazoa; phylum Chordata; class Actinopteri; order Cichliformes; family Cichlidae; genus Heterochromis; species Heterochromis multidens. The sequence continues at coordinate 35,828 of VUQS01042236.1, forward strand.
CATGAATAACATGTACTTGGAATACAAAACATTATATAACCTGCTGGTATTGAGCAGCATTATGCCTGTTACTTCAATTTGTAACATTCTGTGCCTGCAACTTCTCAGTATAATTTGATTAATATGCGAGCGCTGTGTTCTGACACTCCATCACAACAGAGTAACCGTTTATGATACAGTGTGATATAAAGGGCACTGCAGTTAGTTGGAGATGTCTGGAGCTGATAATCTGCTACCATCTAATCTGTCTGATTATGTAATGGGTGTCTCTGCAAGTGATAAGGCCACGCTGCAGAGTTTATCATGACATTCCAGAGAGAAAGATTCAATACAAACCCTGCTCTGAAACATTATATTTATGGCGCAAAAGACCTGAGCAACTTCATGTTTAAAAAAAAATGGCTCTAGATGTTTGACTGTAGCATTTATGCTCTTAATTTTTTTTTTTTTAATATTTCAGTGCAGCTGGGTTCTCCTTGCTAATAAGTTTTTTTTTGGTTGATATTGTGTCTATCCCCATTAAAATGAAACTACCATAAATATGAGAGAATGTTAGTTCTTTGTTAGTGAGCAAACTTACAAATTCAACAGGGAATTAAAAAATTATTTCCCCCACTGTAATCCCTCCGTAAATCCTACTGACTACAGCCTATTTAACAAGATAAACAAGGATATTAAACATAAAAAGCAAAGACAAACATCGGGAAACACTTTTTGGCACAACACTGGAATACTACTTTATCAGCCAAGACTCAAGCTGCATTCATAAAGTGTATAGGTGCAATGCACAGGGCACATATCTCTTAATTAGTGCAGACTAAAAAATACTTGAATTTCACTCCACAAAAGTAGATCACAAACTCCTTGGACAAGATCTACCATCATTGTATCACAGCAGACTATATTATTTTTCTGTTTATTCCATTAAAATGCTTCAAATGACACCAAGAATACAAATATAGTAGAGAGGTTCAGTTCAGTGACTTGAATTAGAGGAGGGGAGGGCCAGCAGATAGACTGCAGACAGCTACAGCTCCCTGTCTTTTACCTGTATCCAAATGAATACGTTTTTCCAAAGACTTCTATACAACCTGAAAGTCTATTAGCTGTTAGAAAGAAAACAGGTTTAAAGTGCTTCTGTGTTGACTTCACTTTTCATACTGTTTTTTTTTTTTTTTTTTTTTTTACACTTTTTGGAGCCAGCTTCAAGTGGCAATTAGGGGAACTGTTTTTTGGTACTTCTGCACTCATTTAAGGCAGAAGAGATCACCTACTGGTGATATATATGAGACTAAAAACAACTGATAAAAGCCATTCAGTGTGCCCAGACCATCTGAATGTCCTCGATGTAACTGAAACCTTATGCAGCTACAATTCAGTCTTGCAGGACATCAACCCCCAAAAGATGAGCTCAAGTAATCCACTATGAAAACACTGTTATTGACTTTGTGCCTGAGTGTGTTTGCAGCCGTCAGCTCATTACGCATTCATGGCTGTCAATTGTAATATTCCATTCGAACGCTCCAAATACTGTTTGTTTCTCAAAGAGGCGAATGCTATACAGAGTGGTAATCTGCTTTCCTCCCTGTAATAATGCCTGTGTTAATAATTCATGGATTAATCAACACGTGTGAATATGGAGAGTGTAAACTGAAAATGTCACTGAGCTCCAGCTTCTCAAGGAAGACATAAAAACACTTTGAATGAAGGAAAAAGACTGAGACATCCCAATCTGTTTTGGACATTATTTCATTTATGTTACATAAGCAAAGGAAAATACATTAGGAGACAACACAAAACCACATTTCCACCAAACAGAGAGACACAGAAGTTTTAAGAACATCAACAACTTAAAACACTGAAATACCTTTTTACATGTCCCACTTAACATGGTTGAAGGTCCCTTTAATGGCTTTTATAACAGTCTCAGCTCTGATGACAGGGGGCTTATATCCAGCAAAGTGTAAATAAAGATCTAATAAAAACCATCTCAGTACTAAATTGCATGAAATTGCTCAACAAATCTTTAATACTCCGTATCAAATCCTCAAATAACCTACTGGCATGGAATTTGGGTCAGGAAAAAATGCTTACCCCCTTCTTCAACCAAATTAAAGACAGAAAAAAAATCCTGCTACAGTAGCTGCAAACATAGCTGACAAAACATTAGATTTCTCCATTTACAAAGGAAAAAAGAAAGAAAAATTATCACCAAATAATTTATGAAATCACTGCCAGAGTGTGCTGTGCTTTTGCAAAATATTCCTGAATTACTTCTGTTAGTTACAGTACATAACCAAGACACATCAAAACAAACAAAAAGCTTGACTTATTTATGTGGATTTTTTTTTTCCATTTGTAATTGATTTACCGGCACATTTTTCTCTCCATTGGTTCTTTTGAATCAGTAAAGTGCAGTCATGCTTATTTCCATATCCATTACTGACATGCTAACTGTGGCCTAATAAACATGTTAATTCTTGGCTTGTAGCTAACACATTCCTCCTTAAGACCACACACACACACACACACACACACACACACACCAAAAATATACAGATCTGAATTCATACAAATAAAGGGTTTAATTTCAAAAACAGTTTCTGAAACCTACATCAAATATATCAGCAACACTTTAGCTCTCCATATGTAGCATTTCTAAGCAGTAGAGAAACATGCAACACATGGTTTATGACACACTATAATGGTGGTGAATGCAATGAATTACATGAACACACATCTACATACAACCACATTACAATGTGCTATAAACCATTTAGTAAATGCGTATATACAGCTAAAAACTGCTAAATAACGAGAGGATCAAGTCAAAGTGTTGCCGATGTATCCTTTCCAAATACACTGTCTCTAAAACCAAGCATGAGTTTGTTCACAAAAACACTTGTTATGTAAGCAGAGCCCACCTCCCATCATTCAGGCTTCCTGTTTTATAATCAGCCCCTCTACGTTGGCACTGCGTGGGCCGTGTTGTGACCATACATCCCTGGCCGTTTTCCGCAAAATTAAGTAGAATTAATCGTCCTGTGTAAAAGAAACACATGGCCCTTTATGCTAAACTTTAGGCAGAGGTAAGTGAGCTTTAATGCAACATTTGTGCTCTTGTGTACAATGGATGTGATTATGGCAGGTACATCCTAATGGCAGAAGTGTGTAATTTTAACACAAAGCACTGTGTGTAGCCCTAATCTTCACATTTTCCTTCTGATTTGTACACAGAGCCTCTGTCTGCGACCTCACAGAGCAATGATAACCTGTTCTAGGATTAAATCATCCCAGCTTGTATTTAAAACTCCCACTGAGCTCACACTGCAATCTTTCTTTCCTGTTATTAAGAGGATTTGTTTCTTAATTGGAGACTTGCTCTACTGCTCGTTTGCACCTTCTTGTTTCTCTGAGCATTCACCTCCTGTTGTACCCGTTTTTATTCCCTGTAGTGAGCCACCAGAATCAGTTTAGGTTTGGGACTGACAGCAGCAGAAGTTTGGGAAACCACAAAGTCTTGATTTGTTGGAGATTGAGCAACGTGATTGGCATCCTGCGAGGACTCGTGAATGGAGTTGGGTGTGGGCAAGGCTGTGGAGGGAGCGGCGGCGGACACCTGGGGTTCCTTCTCCTGGCGGATGGTGCGGAAAGTCTTAGTCACCCGAGAAAACGTCTTTAAGGTGGAGCTCTGATCAGGGATGGAGCAGCTGAAGAACGCTGTGAAACACCTGTAAAACTACACAAACACACACAGGATTACAGTCATGATTAGCGGAGTGGTCATTTTTGCAGTAGCGGTAGCAGTAGTAACGAGTTTGTTAATGGCTGTTATCGGAAACTTGTAGATGTGGGTGTTTGGTTAGGAGATGAACAATAAGTGAACATGACTGCAGAAGAGTTTTTTTTTTTTTTTTAAATGAGACTTGTTGAATATTAAGAGCAGGAGTATCACAGGAGCCAATCTGTGATCTCTGAGAAACATAAACAGGACTTGTTTAGGTAGTTTGCGGTAAAATTAAAGTAAGTATCTTTTAGCTATGACACTTATTAGTCCACATGCTAAAAGGGGTTATAAGTGGATCATAGAGGGAGAGTTTTAGAAAGATGAAAACATTAGAAATCAAGTGTTCAAATTAAATCTAGCCAGAATCCCAGCAGATCTTATGATCACAATGGCAGGCTGCATCAGCTGATGGGTCTGATGATCCCTGTATGCATATAATTTTCAAATCTCATACGGGGTGCACATAGGCTGCATAGAGTTGTGGTACATCTACAAGCTGCTTTGCAACCCACCTCAACCCCAACTCCCCCTTTCATACTATGACTAACTTAATGTCATCTCTGTCACTGATGCATGCTCTGTTGTGCTGAATATAAGTTACTGCAGTTCCGAATAATCTTCTTTTGACTTCAGTCACCCTGACTATTTATAATTCAGTAGTAAAAATCCTAGTGCATGCTATAGTATAATAGTAGTTTCTGTCATGGCATAGTACTAGGAGTAGAAACAGAAACAGGGGTAATGTATTGACAGAAGTTACAGTACTAATAGAAGTGTCGACTTAGAAGTAGTATACTTAGAAGTGATTGTATGTAATTGTTGAAAATGTTGTCCAAAAGTCTTGAGTCACCCCTCATTTCCTTATATTTTGCTAGGAAAATGGGAAATAGTTGCAGCAATTTATTGAAACATGTGCAAACATAAGTGGAAATTTGGCATACCTCAGCCGTTTCTCCCCGTTTCCCTCCCTTAAGAATGGCTTCTTGACAGTCGCCCTTCCACTGAGACCATTTCTGATGAGGCTTCAGCAAACAGTAGATGGATCAACTGATGGGTCAGATGCATCTTTCAGATCCTGTATCAGGTCTTTGCTGAATTTTTGTTCCTTTCTCTTAAGGACATGGCTTTCAGATATATTTAAACTGCTGTAGATAGTGCTTTAGTAAATGTAGTGTCCTCCACTTGTCCAATTTCCCCTTTTTTAAAAAAACAAAAAACAAATTGCACACCATGCTGAGATATGCCAGGTATTTGGCTAATAGCTCTTTGGGAATCACCTTGTTGGACCAAAAATACTATTTTATGCCTGTGAAACTGTGATCTTTGGCATTTTTCGTAGAGTCAAAGTTATGTGTTTTTCGCGACAGGCTACTAATAACAAAGTGACTAAAGATAATAGACTGAAAATGAGTGAAAAAGCAGGCAATGTCCAAAGAAAAACTATGAAAACTTCAGAAAGACTGGAGAAGTGTTGCACAGTACCATAAATCCTAAACTTAGTAGTAGTAGTATTCAGATAGTATCTCTTGATGCATGCTCAATAATCCAGATATTCAATAATTCAGTATTCAGATAGTAGTACTTATTTTAGCTTTCTGTAGCTTGTCCAGTTGTGAATGACAGCAAACTCAAAGAAACCACTCTAAATTCAATTTAAGTTTGCACTGAGTACATAAACCGCAATAGACAGCACAGCAAAAAGATAAGAAAAAAATGGATATAAAATAATAGTAACGATTTAGCAATAAAAGCAAACACTAATGCAGAAAACAGTACAAATAACAATATTATACAATAATATTTAAGTGTATGTTATTATACTCTACCGTATAGCATTATTATCAACATTAAGGATAACAGTAAAATTATACTGAAGCAATGTCAATTACAAAAGACTGTAATGATAAGAATAATGGAGTGTATTAAAGACAGATCTATTTATTGCACGTAAATATACAAGAAAAGGAGAAGACAGAATATTAGGGGATGTCAGTGCCATCTGAAACTAATATAAAAACTCATCAGTATTTGCGATGTTGCATTCAAAAAAGCGGTCACACACTGTTCGGGGCTGACAGAGACAGCTCCGCTCAGGCCGTATTCTTTGCCGAGGGAATTTACCCAGGTGATCTTGGTGGCCGTTTATGTTTCTCCCTCTGCTAACCCCACAGCTGCATGTGACAACGTTCACTCTGCCATAGCCTGGTTACAGACTCAGCACCCGAGTGGTTTCATAGCTATCTCGGGTGACTTCAGCCATGTTACCTTGGACGCTACACTTCCAACCTTCACACAGTATGTGGCCTGTCCCACCAGGGGGGAGAGAATTTTAGACCTACTGTATGCTAATGTCAAGGACGCATACAGTTCCTCCCCCCTCCCCTCACTGGGTAGGTCAGATAATAATCTGATTCACCTCACCCCCTGCTATGTGCCTATTGTGAAGAGGGAGCCTGTGACCACAAGGAGTATTAGGAGGTGGTTGGAGGAGGTCTTAGTGGAACTACAGGGCTGTTTTGAGGTGACAGACTGGCAGGCACTTTGTGAGCCCCACGGTGAGGACATCAATGTGCTTACTGAAGCCTCTTTTCCACTAGTACCTACTCGGATCAACATTATTGTTATAGCAACATGTCCAACATGTCCTGAAAGTCGCGTGACTTCATTTATATGCGACACAAACACACAACAATGGAGGACGTCGAGGTGATCGCGGCTCGGTCGATGTTTTTTTGTCAGACACAGGGTAAAAGAAGAGAGTCAGAGAAGGCTGCGGGCAGCAAGATGAAACACGGTGTTGTTTGTGTGTAGTCATTTCGCTCGTTGCCGGGTTTCAAAAGTGGTGGGTTTGAATTGTGAAGGAGTCGCTATAATGACTCACCCAGTGACGTCACTCCCTGGCCGATCAGTGACATGCAGTCCGTTGACATCACATTTTGGG
>VUQS01042237.1:0-12749 GCA_015108495.1 Heterochromis multidens
CCTCCCCTGACGTCACGCCCTGACTCCGCTGCCACAGTTACATTAATCTTTAAGTTGAGATTTACAAGAAATACTTTACCTGCTACTGTGAAAGGGAATACTGCTGTTAAAAAACACTTTATTTGTTTAAAGCAATTGGAAACCAAATGTTATTGCACTTTTGTTCATATAGCAGTATTTTAAAATAAAAGTACGAATACACTACTTTTGAATTCATTATTGAATTTTGCACATAACAATGCGATTAATCGCGGTTAAAATTTTTAATCGTTGCCCAGCACTAGAATTTACCTAAGGAATATTACAAAAGATTTGGGATCAAAATATACGGTTATGGTTAAAAGAAAGTATACCTTCTGTCAATTCTAAGGTTTTATGTATCAGAACATAATAAAAATAATCTGCCCCTTGTCAGGTCTTAAAATTACATAAATACAACCTGAGATGAACTACAAACCATGACATATTACACCATGAAATTATTTATTTAACAAAAATGAAGCCAAAATGCAGAAGCAGTGTGTGAAAAACTAAGGACACCCTTACTGCTTCCATAGGAATGACGAAGGTAAGCAATGATCTTAGAGAAGCAACTGTTGCTGCCCATCAGTCTGGAATGGGATATAAGACCACTTCCAAACAATTTGAAGTCCATTACTATACACTGATAAATATTATTCACAAGTGAAAAACATTCAGGACAGTTGCCAATCTTCCCAGGAGTGGACACCCCAGCAAATTCACCCCAAAGTCAGACCGTGCAATGGTTAGAGAAATTACAAAAGAACCAACAGCTACATCTGAGAATCTACAGGCCTTGGTTAGCATGTTAAATGTTTTAGTTCATGACAGTAGAATTAGAAAAAGACTGAAAAAGTATGGGCTGGTTGGAAGAGTTGCCAGAAGAAAGCCTCTTCTCTCTAAAATGAACATGGCAGCACAGTTTAGGTTTGCAAAATTGCATCTTAACAAGCCACAAGACTTCTGGAACAATGTCCTTTTGACAGACGAGACCAAAGATGTTTGGCCATAATGCATAGCACCACTTTTGGTGCTATGCAATACCAAACACACCAGATTGGCAACTCATATCAACTGTCAAACACAGTGGAGGAGGGGTGATGATTTGGGTTTGTTTTGCAGCCTCAGGACCTGGGCACCTTGCAGTCACTGAGTCGACCATGAACTCCTCTGTATAGCAAAGTAGTTCTAGAGTCAAACGCAAGGCCATCTATCCCACCACCAAAGCTTAGCTGAAATTGGGTCATTCAATAGGACAATGATCACAAACATACCAGCAAATCTAAAACAGAATGGCTGAAAAATAGAAGAGTCAAGGTGTTGCTATAGCCCACTCAAAGTCCAGACCTCAACCTAAAATGCTGTCGCGGGACATTAAGCGAGCTGTGCATAAATGAATGCCCACAAATGCCAATGAACTGAAGCAACATTGTAAAGAAGAGTGGGTCAACATTCCTCCACAATAATGTGAACGACTGATAAAGTTATACAGAAAACAGTTACTTGAAGTTGTTGCTGGAAAAGATGGTTCTGCAAATGACTGAATCATGGGGTGTACTAAGTTGTCCACACTGCTTCTGCATTTTGGCTTTTGTTAAATAAATAATGAGTGTAATATGTCATGCGTTATTCATCTGAGGTTATATTTACCTAAATTTAAGACCTACTAAGGACTAGATAATTTTGTTTATGATGTTCTGATATGTAAAACCTCGGAAGTGACAGAGGGTATACTTTCTTTTTACCATGACTGTACTCAAAGTAGGTAAAGAAAAGTACTCATGCTGAATGATATACATGATATTAGTAGATCATAATTATTGATTCTTGGTCAGTTTAATATTGCAGCTGGAGATGACTTGAATAAGTTAATGTGTATACTCCTGGGTAGCTTTATCTATAATAATAAAGTATCATGTGTCAGTAGATTTATAACTTAAAATCTGCAAAATAGTAAAAAACTAAAGCTATAAAATAAATGGCGTAGAACGCAGCAAAACATAGATGCTCTCATCCAATGGAGTTGGGCACTGTAAGCACCTTCTGGACACGCCCCTGGTGCTGCAAAACAAACCATCTGGCATGCCAGGGTAGTTAAAGCAGTGATTCTGTGTGACTTCTAACACTTTGAGAAAATGGATTCTGCTGGCCTGATGGGTGCAATCTAACCAAGACTTACAAATCAGACATTTGTAACTGGGAATAAGGAGGAAGAGGTCATCTTAAAAAGCAATTACAGAAAAATGGACACAAAAATTGTGACATGCCTAGACAAAGATAGAGCTGCAAAAACAGTTTAAAATTGACAACGAAACCTCTAGAAAGATATTTTTATTGATGTGAAATATGTTAATTTGCTGCAAACAGAATTTATGTAGACTGAAAATGAAATCAGTGGGTCTTCTGTAGCTGGGCACATCACTTGCTGCAAATTTTTTTGGGCATAAAATCACAAAAGGATTTTCCAACTACATTACAACTGTTAACTTGCCTTGAAGAAGAAGTCAGGCTGAACTAAAATTTCAGACTGAGGCCACTCTGTCCACAGCCCTGCCTAGACCCAGACCCAGCACTGTCACCTCTCAAAACCACCACTACAAACCCAAACCCCTCTCTGGGGCCAGTTGCTTTCCATTCAGCAGCAAACTGCTCTTCAGTCTCCTGAGTCTCTGCTAAGCTTTACTCTTAAAAACTGCATTACCACTGTGTACACAGCAAGGCCCAACATTTTCCCGTTGCTAAGCAACAGTTGCTGTGTGATACCGCCGGAGGTGGGAGTGGTACTGAGAACGTTATCGGTGGTTTAGGTTGGGGGGGGGGCATGGATCATACCACTCATTCTTAAATAGGGATTTAATTTGATAGTGAGCTTCTTTTGTCAATGAACTGCTTTGCCAGTTTTCATCCCCCCCTCTCTGTCTTGCCTTAGTGCAGCCATCTTAAAAGGTTTTAGTTTCATGCCATATTCTGATAGTGGGCTGCGCTGTGGTTGTTTTAAAAATAAAAAGCATCTCTCTGAGCACGGTGGGCTTAGGCACACTGCTCTTTGTGTGCTGTACCTATAAATAAATTATTTATAGGAAACGATGCTTCCTCCCACTGTTATTTTAAGACTTAACATCACATGATTTTTAGTGTGTCTGTGCGTTGACTTGTGGGGTTTGTGTGCACAGGGGTGCCTATCTGAGTGATTCTCCACTGAATGATATTGATTAGAGTTAAAACAAGCAGCCCATAAATATAACTGAGGGGAAAGGCTGATGATTGAGGGGTTTTTTATTCTTTACATCCGAGGCTTCAAACTACCTTTACAGTGTTCCATCAACAAAAACCAGTCAATTTGCAGTTCACATCTCTGTGTGTCCAGACTCATATTACACAGATGGATGACTTTTTAGTATCATACTAGTCCAAGACTTCAGTCTCCTAATGTAGGCTTCCCTGTGGTTACTAGGGTTTCCAGAAGTGGGATGGGAGGGAGATCCTTCAGCCCTCAGGCAGCTCTCCTGTGGAACCAGCTTCTAGTTTGGATTCAGGAGACATCCTGCAGTACATTTAAGATTAGGCTTCAAACTAATCCTTTTCCTTTTTGATAAAGCTTATAGTTAGGGCTGGATCAGGTGATGCTGAAGCATCCCTTACTTACGCTGCAATTGGCTCAAGCTGCTGTGGGACTTCCCATGATGCACTGAGCACTTCTCCATGTATTTATATGTCACTATTGCGTGTCATTAACTTTTGTATGCTCTCTCCTGTAGTTTGTTTTGTTCTTTTGTTCCCTATATTCCACTTTTCTCTCTTCTCCTTACCCTCTCTGGCAGATGGCTGCCTGTCCCTGGGCCTGGTGCTGCCAGTTGCTTCTGCCTGTTCTTCTGTCCCACCATCTCCCATTTTACACCTAGGGGTTCGACACGTTGGTGTACCAAAGACACTGTCAACTGTCTGTAATGTAGTGAAGATTCTGAATTAAAGTGGATATGAAACACTACACATAAAGGCTAACTGACACCATGGAGCTCTGCTCTCATAAACCATTACAGATTTAACTGTCTGTGAAGCTGGATTTAAGAAATGAGTGTTTAAAGTTAAAGTTTTCAGAGCATGTTTAGCACCATCTTGTGCCAGTACAGAACGCGACATCACTGGGTTGGTTGGTTGGTTGCTGGTAATAGACTTACATTAGATTATGTTAGCTAAGGAACACAAGGACACTAAAACTAAAAAGCAGTCTAAGGGGGTCACTTTGTACTGCCTCTGGCTGCAACAATGAGTTTATGTTAAAATCAAAGATATACTGTCCACTTTCACTCTCTGTCTCTTAAGCAGTCAGTGGTTCTTCATTGTTGGCTAGCTACACTGAAATGAGAGACTCACCTATTAGCTGTAATGCTCGGGTTTGTAGGTCACTTTATGAATGAGGACAGTGTGGAGGAGAGCTTGTTTGAGTCAGGGGTACCGATGGTTCACCAATGGTTCACCAGACTGACAAGCTGGAGTCAGACACTGATTTTTCCTCGTTGGGTCGTACATACAGACCGAGTGGTGCAATCAGTTGGTAGAGCAGATGTCCACAAGATGTGATCAGCACTATTTTACGCAATAAAATAGTCTCTCTTTTCCCAAACACATCCAAACATGTGCATCACACCACAAACATAACTAAGCACGATCAAGAATCAGGAAAACATTATGTCATATTTATGACAGAAACATTGTGTCTTTGTGCCTCACTATTGCCAGAGTGGAGGCAACATAATGCAGAACAGGGAGACCATGCAAACTCCATACAGCTGGCCAGGATCATCAACCAAGCAACTTTTTCCTACTCCAACTAAGGAGTGTAGCAGAAAAGGGAGAGAGATGATAACATTACTTAAGTTGAAGGGAAGTCTTTAGCCTACTGTATATGTAACAAAGACTTCCAAACATGTGTTAATAAGAATCAAAGATGGTCAGATGGCAAAAATATGTCACAGAAATTTGATAATACAAATGCTAATTGTTGAGCAAATGTGTGTTACATCAGCCAATCCAAAAGTGACTTTTGACTGTACCTTGCTTGTTTTCAGTATTTGGCTCATTATTGCTGCAGAAGCAGAACAGGCCATGAACTATACAGTGCATTTCTGACTAATAAAATCCACTACAATGACACACCTGGTGGGAAAAAGAACACTAAACAAACCCTGTACAAACAAACTACACCCACAAAGACACAGAAGCAATCTGAGCTGCACTCTGAGGCGCTCTGGACACTTTCTTTTCTCTATTAACTTCACTCTGTAAACATAAGTCTAATTCATCACTCCCACAGCTTTACATTATATTTCTCTAGTTACGCCTCTTGTGGGTTTGTTAAAACTTTGAAAACAGGAAATGCAATGACTGCAGGCCCACTACATTTAATGTAAAGCTGCTTCTTTGTCTTGTTGATCAGGAAGCTCGGTCACATTCAGCACCGTGATGCTGACTTCACCTGAATCGTATGAGACCTGATGAGAGCCAGCCTAGCTGTCTTCACGTTACGTGACAAAGATAACCTGAGTAAATGCACAATGCAATTTTTAAATGATGATTTTATTTATTAAGGGAACAAAGTTATCCAAACCTACCATATTTGTCACACTTACATGTTTCAGATTATCAAACAAATTTTAATATTAAACAATGATAACCTGAGTAAATACAGAAAACAGTTTTTAGATAACCTATCCTTGTGTGAAAAAGTGACTGATCCCTAAACCTAATAACTGGTTGTTCCACCCTTGGCAGCAAGAACTGCAATCAAGTGTTTGTGATAACTGACAATGAGTCTTTCTCATCACTGTGGAGGAATTTTGGCCCACTCTTCTTTGCAGAATTGTTTTATTTCAGCCACAATGGAGGGTTTTACAGCATGAACGGCCTGTTTAAGATCATGACAAAGCATCTTAATCTGATTTAGGTCCAGACTTTGACTCGGCCCATCCAAAACCTTCATTTAGTTTTTTTGAGCCATTCAGAGGTGGACTTGCTGGTGTTTCATTGTCCTGCTACATTACCCGAGTGCTCTTGAGCTTCAGGGCACAAACTGATGGCCAAACATTCTCTTTCAGGATTTTCTGGTAGAGAGCAGAATTCATGGTTCCATCAATTAAATCATCCAGGACCTGGAGTAATGTTGCTAGGGTGGCCACTCCTGGGAAGGTTCCAAGTTTCCTCCATTTGTGGATAATGGCTCTCACCGTAGTTCACTGGAGTCCCAAAGCCTTAGAATTTACTTTTTACAGGTTACTAGGTTTGGATAACCTTTTTTCTTAATAAATGAACTCATTTAAAATCTGTACAAAAAAGTGGCTACTGATCCATCGTCATCTCTAAACAACAGCAAACAAAAGGAGGGTTTATGTCTGAAACCTTTTTGTTTCACTGGGTGTGTGCATTTGTTGGTGAAAGGCTTCGTTGTGTGTAGGCAGGACACAGTAAAGACTATATGAAATACAGGTAAGCCCAAAATCCCTGTGAACGAGTTAGAAAACAACAAAGAAGTTTAAAAACAGTTTAAAAAAAAAAAAAGAGCAAAGCAAATGTTAAAAGAATTTTAGCCGTTCAGTTAGCATCAGTTCATCTATCGTCACTAATTACAGCAGGCTAGGGATGTGCCATATCATATCATCCACAACAATACCGGTGTAAATTTCTACATGATATAAAAGTGTCATATCGCGGTCATTACTATAGCAAAGCCATGCATTTACTTCCCCAGTGCACACAAAACGATACAAGCCCAGGCATATCTGAGAACGAGGGCCACGTGACAGCCTCCAGTGACGACATCGCACCTAAAACGAGAGCTACTGTTCCTGCTAAAGGTGAGAACCACAAACCTGTGTCCCAGGTAGAAAATATTTTTTAATTTCAATTTTACTGTGTGACAATATTGTGCAGAGTTACAAGGTTAAGTTGTTTTAGTTCTTGTTAAACTAAAGTGTTAAATAATTATGTCAAACTTTTACTTAAAATTTCCTGGGAAAGCACTACATAGGCTACTTTTATGCTTACATTTTATGCTGTCACTACTATTGCAATATAATGTTGGTGCTGCTGGCATTTTGTGACCATAGATTCACACTTTGAGTTAGGTAGTGTGTCATCAATAACAGTAGCTTATTGGAAAAGAAGGCTAAAAAATGCCCTTTATTTTGTTTGTACTAATAAATGTTGCTGCCTTCGAGCTGCAATCACGGAAAAAAGTGTTGTTCAGTATTTTCTTTTCTATATCATTGTAAATATTATTGTTGCAAATTTCCTTGAAATATAGTAATATAATTTTGAGGCGATATCGCCCACGTCTACAGCAGACTACATCATTCATGAGGCTCTCCTACATGAACAGCCTCATTCTCTCTCTTTATGCTGGAAGTGGGAAACGAACTCCCAGGTGTGTCTCTCTATCACCTGCAGCAGTAGCACTGGCTTTGTTTTTGGTGTTTGAGCCACACAGATTACAGACGGTGGGGAGCGCTGCCTTAAGGTGAGCATATTAACCTCATTGTTCTAGTTATAACAGCTAAAAAAGCTTCAGGTTTGAAAGAGTTAAGTCCACCAGAACATGAAAGTCTTTGTGGTGACTTTTATACCAACAGGGGATATAAAAATTCAAATCAATAAAGTCATCAGACATCCTCGAGCAATCCCATTCCTCTGATCAAATAAAGTTGGCTCTCTTGCTATGTCATGTCTCACTGATACATTTATACTTGTGGGTAATATGTCCCTGAATTAAGACCCACCACAAAATCCTCTTTCAAAAAGAAAATCAATAAAATAATAAGGTGGAGATGTTCTGAAAATGTTTCATGGGACTCTAATGGATCAGACTCCAAAGCAATAAAACTGACATCTGACAAACTCAAATGTTCATCATGGCAGATAAAAATGCTCCTATTCATAATACAGGTACTACGATCTTAAAAACTTCATCATATATTGTGAGGCTTGTCAGAGTTGTACTGTGTTTTATGTGTTTGCCCAGCTTTTTTGTGTTTCTGTGTGTGTGTCTGGACAGGAGCTTGAGGGCGGCTGGAAGAGTGTTTGCTTCCGGTGGTATCCTTAGGCTAAATAATTTCCTAAAACAGCTGAGTGGAAAAAAACAGTATGAATTATGCGTTTGTTGGGGACAGATTTAGAGCTTTAGTGAGCAGCAGATGATGCGCAACTGACTCAAAATAAACCAAAAAAATAATGGAGCTATACGGCCCAGAGGAATAACAGAGTTTATATCAGGTTTATAGTGTTTTGTGTACAAGGACAAACACATTTCAGACCTGTGGTTCCAAAATCTATTTGTCATTCTAAGACTTGAGCAATCTTTGGGGGACTAGGCATTGCTGACAGGTGATGCACATGCAATGAAGATGCACTTGCATGAAATACTCCAAAAAAGCCAGCAGCATATTGTGCCAAGGCAATGACTTTTGCATGGTTCAATGTTGATTGGTTGAAAAGTTGGCTTGAAGGGAACAGCAGCTGAATACAACAAAAAAAGTGCAAAAAAAACAGTAAAGATCCCCAAACCATGGACGATAGCACAGACAATGGCTGTGTGGATAGTTTTCATTGCTTCTTCCTCACTAGAAAAGAAGTTATTTGTCTATTATGACTTATGTCTTTGTGACAGGGCTAACCTAAAGGATCACAAATGTAAACAACAATAGCCCACATTACCGGTCGTGTCATGTTTTTGGCACTGCCACATGGTGACAGTACTCAGCTACGACATGTAGATGTCAGTCTGTAAAGCCCTTGAAACAGTGCAAAGGACGGAACAAACTGCATAAGAGACACAACATCAAACACAAGCAGCTGATGTATTTCAGCAGTCACTCGAGCCTAAGGCTGATGTTACCACAGAGACCACAGGTAACCCCTTGGAAATAAAGCAGTAAAGGACAGAACCGTTTTTATTTACCCAGCAAAACTAGCCTGTACCTGACTGAGGAATTAACAAAAGTACTGAGCCCCGCCACATTAACAAGCCAAAGCATCCAAATTCTCCTACAGGTTTGCACTGTGGCAAGATTTTATGCAAAAGGAAATTTAATATATTTCTTTCCATATCTGTTTTTTTTTGTTAGATTGTCTGCTGAATATTCTAAATCAAATTTCAATTCAATTCAGTTTTATTTATATAGTGAACAACAGTCACCTCAAGGTGCTTTATATTGTAAGATAAAGACCCTACAATAATACAGAAAAACCCCAACAATCAGATGATCCCCTATGAGCAAGCACTTGGCGACAGTGGGAAGGAAAAACTCCCTTTTAACAGGAAGAAACCTCCAGCAGAATCAGGCTTAGGGAGGGGCAGCCATCTGCCGTGACTGGTTGGGGGTGAGGGGAAAAATCAAATGTCTTTTTAACTGTTAAATTCAGAGCTGAGCGGTTGAATACTGTCACTCAGTCATCCACTTTTCCCCAAAGTGTCTGAAAAGAGCCCCACTTCATTGCTTTTACTGTGGAAATGCTTCCTATAACATTCCTATATGCTTCAAGATGGAGTGAAAGAAGAAAAAAAAATTGTGGAGTTGAGTTGTTGCAGTTGGAACACATGACAACAACACTGGAAAGCCAGGGATTACTTAAATTTACCTCGCAATTCTCTGATAATAGTATGTAAAAATATAAACAGAAGGCTGGTAGTTAGCTGCTTAGTTTATTTTCACAAATAAAATCAAATAACAATAAAGCAGAACAGGGAAACCCTGTATTTATTTAATAAACCAATAATAAAAGAAAAAAACTGATATAAACTGGCAACAGACATTTCATCAAAAGCACCAAGGAAACTGTTCAATAAGCTGTTCACCAGTGAAACAGCGAGGGAAAGGCTTAGCATGTTAGCCTCATGCTAAAAAAAAAAAAGCATAGTTTCATTAAGTAGAAGATATGTTGTTTTCTTTCCAATCAAGTCTCTTACAGTTCTCCTGTTTCAGGATTTCCACTTGGATATGCCATATAGGTGAAAATTCCATATAAAGGAGTAGATGTGACCCTAACCAGGTCAGTGATGACCTGGTGGCTGTTAAGAGGTTAAATTCAAACTGTTATAAAAGCACTAACATCATATCCCTTGATGGAGGAGTGTGCTATGAATGACATGCAAATTGCTAATCATTTAACAGGTGCGTCCTTCAATTCCACCACTGATGTGATACCAGCAGAAGGAGCTGAGACACTGGACCCACCATCCTCCCTCAACACAATGTCTGACTAAATAAATGTCTGGGATATAGTTGGCTATTGCTGATTGGCCAAGTCATGATTTAATGGTCTGCTTCCTTTAAAATTTAACTCTGAATAATTGACATGGAAAGCACAACTGCTGAAAAACACCACAGGGTGGTGCCTTCTTTTTTTTGTTGGGCCAAATTACTTGGAGAATTGTACACAGATGCTGACAGATTCATCAGTATGACTAGCAGTCACGTAGTGCTGCGAAGATCTAGACTGTATGGTTGATTTTAAGTACCATGGAACAAAGCATCGGCATGGAAGTCCCATTCCTGTGTCTGACAAATTTCTAAGCAAATTTCTGTTCCACACCCCATGCCAGGTAAGCATGTTATGTGTTGCTAACTCTTCACTAATTATATTGGCAATTAACAGCTTCAGGACTGTAGCTGTAGGTATACTGCCCAACCATACTGACAACAGAATAGTACCAACATTAAAATGTCTAAATTGTCTTAAAGTTAAAATAATTCAGAAATTCAAAACAAGAATTTCAATTTTTTTCTGCCGCTCTGTATCAATTATATGCTGTTAATATCAACTGAAATGAAGGATTTTAATATGATACATTTTTAGCTGACCTTTAAACTTCCTGGCCAGCCATGCTGCCAACAAGTAACTGGATCAAGGGGGAAAAATATCCTACAGTCGTGGCCAAAAGCTTTGGCAGTGGCACCACTTTTATTTATTTGCCAATAAAAGTTTTTGAAACTTACCAAATCCTTGTGATTGTTCCTTACTGTATCATAGTGCATGAAAATCAAACTTTGTGCCACTGCCAAAACGTTTTGCTTCAACTGTAGTCCTATCAGTGGCACAGACACATGGACTAATGCACAGCCCCAAACCAGACCAGAACACCTCTGTCAAAACATGTAGGACATGCAGCCTGGATTCCAAGTCTTTAAAAAAGTCAGATGTTCAGTTTTAATGGAAAACCAGACATCTGCCTGTTCTCAAACAACAGCTTTTTACTTCTATATGTATTTGCATTTCAAGACTATTTCCATCTGCAGTCATTTTATTAGCATGGCTCTATTCTGAGGCAAGCAGCAGCAAAGCCCCAGAATGGAACAGAGCAGACATCCATGACATAGATATGGAATTAAGTTAAATACAACATAAAAGGGTGGAGGTGGGCTGGCCGAGGGTTGCAAAGTAGCTTGCAGAAGTGCAGAAACTGTGGGCAGGCTAAAGCAGCTGAAATAGCACTCTATGTGCAACTGTCCAATCGGATGTTTGAAAGGTATCAGCTGATGGAGATTGAGATCAGTTGATCTATAAAGATTGCAGCTAAGCTGGACTTCAAGTCCTGTTTGAGGTTCCATTTTATGCTTCCTTAATGTGGGACAACAGAGTTAAAAAAAATACTTGCAAAATTGTATACTTCTGTATATTTTGGACAGTTCTACTTGTAAAAGTGAGTGAAGGATGACCCCGGCCACTAGAATTGCTACTTAGATGAAATCAGCCAGCTTCAGTTTGAGCAGAAAACTTTTAATACCAATTATAAAAACATTGTACAAACATCCTTAATATTATTTTCACTAAACAAGAATGAACACTAGAATCTCTTCTGCTAGAAATCAGGGTATACTTCACATACTTTAATGTTGTCCCTGGAAACTTAAACAGGTGAGCTTTGATTTTCTAGCAACCAAAGTCTACACAGGATAGCTGGGATATGAAATTTCTTTTTAAGATAAACTCAGTAAGAATGCCTGCTGCACGGCAATGAAGAAGCCCTCCTTTTTTTAAGAGCATTTGGAGGAAGAAATGGTGAGGACTGCCTGTGCTAGTTCACTGAACAACTGACAGTTGTGTGCTGTGTTGCAGTCCTCTGAGATGCAGAGGCAGGGTTCTGACAGGACAAGTGCACACACACACACACACACACACACACACACACACACACACACACACACACACACACACACACACACACACACACGGTTGGTTCTATTCTTAGAAGTCAGCACTGTCACAGAATTACACATTAATGCCGTAAAGGACACGCACTCACAAAATTTCCTACCTTCTGTTCTGAACCCTACACTTTCAACATCTGTAAATAGCAAGGAGGCTCCTGAGAACCGTCTCACATCGATCCCTGAGAGCTGTGTGTGTGTTTGTGCCTCTCCCAGCTCAGACGTGTAATGACCCTGTCGTCATCTCACACACACACACACACACACAAAACAGGAATGAGGAAGACATAAAGGATACAACACCACTGGGGTGGGGGCAAGGGCCCTTCACGGTGCCTTATTTTCCAAGTCAACACCCTCTCTCAAGCAGGGGGAAAGTCTATTCCAGAGGGTCAAGGGTCAACCTTGAGGCATTCCTTTTGCTCTCTCTGCCATGCTGTATATGTTCAACCGTGCGTTTGTGTGTGTGTGCCTCTGTCTATGGTGAAAGTCTGACGTTTCTCTGTGTTCACAAAAATATTTGGTCTC
>VUQS01042237.1:22136-50491 GCA_015108495.1 Heterochromis multidens
CCCCCCTTCAGACCCACACACACAGGCTGCCCCCAGTGATCTGCCAGTCAGTCAGTCTATAGCTGGTGTCTCAACTTTGTACTGCCTTGCCCTGGCTGCCAGCCATGCTGGAAATGGCCAGCCAGTCAGCCAGGCGTGCCACTCCAATGCTATCATAAATCACAACATAACATGGAGCCATTTCCTACACACACACGCAGTGCAGAGGCATAGACAACACAAACATTCATGGATGCAGTATAGCCTTTTAGATGGAAATGTTATGCAAAAACCAAATGCGCTTCTGGTAATAATATGAATGCATATATTTATGTATGAACATCAAGCTCACCTGGTGGTTTAAGATAGTCCATGGGATAGCGGGAATATGGTGGAGGAGGAGACTCTGTATGGAGAAAAAAAAGCAGTACATGAGGAAAACAAGGGAGAGATCTAAACTTTATGATAAGATTTGTCATTTTTCAGGGGAAAAGATTTGTGTCTGTCAGCTCCGCCTGGAGAGGCAGGCAGCGAGGCCGGCTGGGCGGCTATTGCCTTTCATTGGCAGGCAGATAAACAGGGGGCCGCCTGGCGCCAGAAGGGCCACTATCAGCGTCTAGGACAAACTGAGATACGGGCCTCTTTTGGCCCGGGACGCCAAGCAAACCCGCGCATGCGCGCGCGCACACACACACACACACACACACACACAGACCGACCCTGGAAACTTCACTGTGGAAAGACTGAAAGACTGTAAAGCCCTAGCTGAGTCGCTCTACACTTCGGAAATGCCAACTATAAAATGTTCAAATACCAGAAAGGCTGTTCGTTTGAAAAGCGCATATCTGAAGTGCCAAAAAGCATGTTCTTTAAGTTTAGATGCAGTTTAATGAATGGTTTTAACATCGAAACATATAGCATTTTAAAACACGGCCAATCAAACCTACTTTAGTAATATAAGATGCCAAACTCGGATTTAATGACGCCACACTTCCGAAAAGATGAAAGGGACTACTCAGCACACTAGCCTGACCTTATGGAAACTGAACACAACTGTGCCAACAGAGGTGATGTCATTTGAATTAGGCTAATTAGCTCTTTAGGTAATTCTATGACATGATGTCACAGTATCCGAACTTGAACTTACTTTCAAATGAGGCCCGACCACCAGAAAATTAAAAATGCTTGTTGTAAAGATATGGTTATTCTTATAATGCAACTCACCGAGTTCACAGAGCCTGCTCATGTGGTGGGGATTGCAGCAAACGAGCTCTGGGTTGATTTTCCCGTAGGATTCACAGCAAGACAGCCTCTTCAACTCCGAGGAATGCCTGAGGTCCGGCCACCTGAACACTTTGTAGAGCAGCATGGGGAGAGAGTAAGACTGTTGACCCACTTTGGTGTCCACTTTGCTGGGCAGGAGCAAGCAGGGGCTTCGGGCACCCCCCTTGGACTCCACTGCCTGCAAAAGCACCTCTAATTGTTTCTCTTTGATCTTTTTCAGTATCGAGTGGGTCAACGCCTTCAATTCAGCCTCCGACCCTGTGTTGGACTTGGCCACCTTTGTCGTTTTGCCCATGCAGCAGCCCCCGGAGCCATGCGTCCCTCTATCCGCCTCCCCGTCGCCCTCCACGGGCGCACGGCTCCTCCAGAGTCGCCGGACGAGCCCCGATCGTTTGGTCCTAAACATGCGGGACGAAAAGAGGGTTTCCCGGCTAAAAAACGAGCATTGTGTCCGCAAATCATGAAGATTCCGGGATCCGAGTCCAGGCGATGATAAGCAGCCTGAGAAAAGACGGTGGAAAAACTGGGGTCTGGACAAGCAGAGGAAATCTGTAGCATACGCCAGTCTCTTTTGCCGTCTCCTGCACACTAGATCGCCGAAAAGCAGTCAGGGTTCACGGGACAGATAACTTTTCCTCCGGGGATAAATTACCATCACCTTCAGAAATTTAAGACTTGTGTATGATGATGAATCTAGCAGAATATAATCATTAATAGCGAAGGGGAGCAACCCAGCTGCGCGTAGCTCAAATGTGTTACAATTTTCACTTGGTGATGTGCAACCTAGAGCAGTGAGCTGACCCCTTTAAAAAAAAAATACTCCAGGCCGATTTTCAGCAAATAACCACTGCTTTAAAAGCTTCTTACCAATGCGCAGTTGCTCTAGTGGAAATTATAGAATATGGGGCCTAATTAAGCCTAAAACGCTATCGCAATTATCCCATGAAAACCGAAGCTCGCTGCTGAGTCTTCAAGAACATTAATCCACAAAATCCTTGATCCAACTGCACAGAGTGGGGTTCTCCACCGGGCATGCGGAGGCTTTTTATCCGCTATCGTCTAAATATGCCAGCCGTCTGCAGAGGATGTGGTCTGCCGGTGTTGAGATGAGCCTCGTTCACAGAGCCAGGGAGCAAATCCAGGTCTGAATCTCTCACCCAAGTTGAGTTGCGTTTGTAAAGCCAGAGAGAAAGCGAGAGAGACCACTCGTCCAGTCACCGAGCCTTGTAACCTATTTCAGTAGGCGAATCCTTTCCGATAAAATAATCCAACCTCGTATCTCACACGAAGTTTCCGTGGAAGAGAGCGAGCCGCTGAGTGTGATCTCGAGGGGGAGTATGAGGCTCTCTGTAAATGAGGCGGATGGTTTGGGTGCCCTTGCTCCGTCTCCAGTCTCCAGTGCGCATTGACGCGCCCGGTCACGTGTGTGTCTAGACACCCTGTCGCTTAAAAGAAATGTGATTGTGTGTTGCGCAAACAACAGATCAAGCAGAGCCTGCGGCGCTCTCTCTCTCTCACACACACACACACACACACACACACAAATGAAAACCTTTGAAAGCAGGAAAGTTTTGGCCAAAAAGTTGCCAAAGTGTAAAGTTGAGAATAAAAGGACAAAGTTGAGAAACTGTGAAAAGATATAAACTCTCAGAAATTTCTCTTCCATTGTTCAATTCTAAATGATTGGTAGAGCAATGGTGAAGTAAACTTGGTTCCTCTGTGCCATATAAAAGTTTGAGTTTATCTGATGATTGTAAACTACTGAAAATGAAACCTCAAGATTTGTAGCTTTCCTTTTCGAGCACCAAACATGTCTAATACCTCTGTAATCTTAGATTTTTAGTGTTTTATTAACACCGGTATTATATTAAAGCAGATATTTTGCCCGTGTGTCATTTAAGCTAGAAACACTCTCATTTCCACTTTATTCTTGTAATGTAACATTTTCACATTTGTCATCTTGATTACTCAGGTTAGTTTGGCTTAGGGGGCTGAGTGGGATAGTCCCACAGGCGGCACTTCAACCACTCACCGGATATGTCGGGTCGTAACTGAAGCTGGTTTAGATTAGGGATTTTTTTTAGGGTCCTCAACTACGTATAAAACATGTGCCTGCAAGACTTAACACAGGGAGTGAGAGAGAAAGGCCGAGGTAGCGTGTCCGAAAGCCAGATGGGAACGCGCTGCTGCCGCCCTCTGGACGTTTGGTTTCCAGGTGGGACAAACATCATCAGTTTTCTGTCTTAATCATCAACACAGCAGTTTCCACCCAGTTTTATTCATCCAGTACACGGGCCCATCAGTTTCCCGACTTGCCTGACAGCAGATTGGATGTGCCCACTTGATTTCTGTCTTTGTTATAAGCTGAATCCATATTTATTATGACAGGCGCAGCGGCTTGATTCTAATGATTTGATCTGTTTACTGTATTGTGTGTCGCTTAAGAGGCAAAACACAACGTCATTTGTATGACAGTATGGCAGTTTATTTCTTTTTATTTGTATACATAAATGATCTGTCCTCTTAATAAACTGATTTTAATTTTTAAAACCCTGAGCCATACACACCAGACCTGAAGGATTCGGATGCTAAACCCATATTTGTGACTGAGACCCTCAGAGGACCTTCTAGCATCTTCCAAACACTGTAATGTGACCATGAATAAGCTTTTCTAATATGCATGTGTGTGTCAACTACGTATGGCTTAATAGGGTTACCTCCGCAGACAGAAAGTCCAGAGGAGGAGGTGACAGGGGCGCTGCCGGGCAGAGGGGTGGGTGCCTGATAATGATGATTGCAGAGATGTGCGGGGTTGGGGAACAGAGGTGTGTATGGGGGTCGATGGATGGGGGTCGCTCTACCCGCATTGTCCCAGGATCACCCACTGGCGCCGAGCAGGAGGAGACGCAACAGCGCAGTGGACTGCGACGCTTTTTTTTTTTTTTTTAACGAAGTCTGGAAGTAATCAGTCAGGGGAAAGGGTCTGTCAGAGGTATTGTGGAAGTCACATTGTCCCCGCACCCCACCCCCCTCTTCACTTCTGTCTGCCCTTCCTTTTGTGTATGTGACTGACTATTCCCCAGACTCCAGGAAGTAGCCAATTTTATCTAACCATTTTCCAGCCTGGCGAGGAATATGTCTGCAATAAGGTGCAGGACAAGGATTAATTAATTTTTTTATTTTATTTTATTTATTTTTTGCGCCACCCCATTTTCATGTATTTTTAAACCAGACCTCACACCAACTGAAGTAAATACTGAAAGGTGCATCTGAATGCATGGTGAAATCCTGTAATTTGATATTATGGACACTTTATTGGTGAAACCTGATATGTGGTACACCTCGTGTAATCATATGTAATCATAAAGGTAATGGTGTTTTAATATAATTTTTGACATGCATTATCAATGTGCACATGTATAACCCTCATACAGGCCTGTATATATATATATACAAAAGCCCCTGCTATCTCTGAGTCGCATTTCCTCAACTTCCATCAAAATAACACTTCTCTGCTGATTTAAATACATCACTTTATTCTAATTCGGATTGGGGGATATGACAGTAAATCCATTAAAAAAACATACACTCACTGGACACTGTACATGTTGATAGAACTACATTGGACACCATTTTGCCTTCAGACCTGCTTTAATTTTTTGTGGCATAGATTCAACAAGGTGCTGGAACATTCCTCAGAGATTTTGGTCTATACTGACATGACAGCATCACACAGTTGATGCAGATTTGTTGGCTGCACATCCATGATGTGAATCTCCTGTTCCACCACATCCCAATGGTGCTCTATTGGATTGAGATCTGATGACTGTGGAAGTCATTTGAGTACAGTGAACTAACTGTCATGTTTAAGAAACCAGTTTGAGATGATTTGAGCTTTGTGACATGTCACATTATCCTGCTGGAAGCAGCCATCAGATAATGGGCGCACTGTGATCATAAAGGGATAGACATGGTCAGCAACAATACCTGGGTAGGCTGTGGAGTTTAAACAATGCTCAATTTTTACTAAGAGCCCAAAGTGTGCCAAGAAAATATCCTCCACACCATTGCACCACCAGCAGCCTGAACTGTTGATACAAACCAGGATGTATCCATGCTTTCATGTTGTTTATGCCAAATTCTGACCCTACCACCCAAATGTTGCCACATAAATCAAGACTCATCACACCAGGCAACATTTTTCCAGTCTTCTGTTGTCCAATTTTGGTGAGCCTGTGTGAACTGTAGCCTCAGTTTCATGTTCTTAGGTGACAGGAGTGGCACTCAGTGTGGGCTTCTGTTGCCGTAGCCCACTGCTTCAAGGTTTGATGTGGGTTCAGAGATGCTCTTCTGCATAGCTTGGTTGTAACCAGTGCTTATTTGAGTTAGTGTTGCCTTCTTATGAGCTCAAAGCAGTCTGGCCATTCTCCTCTGACTTCTGGTATCAACAAGACATTTTCACCCAGAGAACTGCTGCTCACTTATTATTTTCTCTTTTTAAGACCATTCACTGTCAACCCTAGAGATGATTGTGTGGGAAAATCCCAGTAGATCAGCAGTTTCTGAAATACTCAGACCAGCCTGTCTGGCACCAACAACCATGCCACGTTCAAAGACACTTAAATCACCTTTCTTCCTCATTCTGATGCTCAGTTTGAACTTCAACAGGTCCTCTTGACCATGTCTACATGCCACAATGCACTGAGTTGCTGCCATGCGATGGGCTGTTTAGATATTTGTGAAAGAGCAGTTGAACACATGTACCTAACAAAGTGGCTGGTGAGTGTAAATTAGTCATTAGCCAGATTTACCATGAAGGTCTCTTACCTTTTAATATCTCTGGTTTGTCTGTGTAGATTCTCAGTCATCCAGGACATGGTAGTCTTAGGAGCTTGAAAGAAGGCGACTTGTTTGAAGACGTTTCACCTTTCATCCAAAAGGCTTCTTCAGTTCTCTGGTTATATAAAGCATTGTAATGTTGCAAATCAATGAACACAAATACTTAGCCACTGGTTTGATGCGTTAACTGTGTCTTTACATGATTCTTGCATCTATATGACACCCCATAAATAATCATTCCTATCCCTTTCATTCACTGTTTTAACCTCCTCTTATATTCTTTTTATTCATATTCATAACCCCTACTGTGGTTGGTATCCCTTTTTTACCATATTTTTCTGCTTTAAATACGTTGACACATTAGATGATCATATTATACTTTATTTGACCTATAATGCTTTTTCTTTTCTTAAGTTTCAAAGAAGGAGGTCAGTGTGTAAAATTAATCCCTGTGAGTTCTTTCTACTCTTATCTCTGTATGATGTCTAAATGTGAGAGCACATATCCCTGATATCTCAAGAATTTAATTGCTTCTATCTGTGAGCCCACCTGCAGGTCAAACCTTCTGTTTGCGAGGGGAAGCCAATCAGAAGAAAGCTGGCTTAAAGAGAGAGCAACTAAAACTGCTTGTTTCAGAAAGGGGATGACCCAAGTGGGCTGCACCAAGAAATTATTATTTTGAACTGTGCAAAGCTACTCCAGCAGAGTTCATGAGTAAAAATGGCGCTGGAAGTTCTCACATCCTAAGGCTACAATCAGCAGCTTAGTTTCATATTTCCCTGTTCCCAGTCTTTGTGCTGAGCTAGCTTCTAGATCCAGCCTTATATTCATAAGACATATATACAGTGGTTTTGCTCATCTAACTCAACCAAAAGTGATTCATTTCTAAAAATGCTGAGCTGTTGCTTTAAGAGCCTCATTAAGCTCAGTCAAGTGACCCTGCTGAGGTGATTCAAATGAGGGCATGCAGTTGGGTAAAACAACATTACACAGCGAGAGGGATGATTAATATTCTAGACAGCAGTTCTGGCCTTTAATATAATTTATTGACACAGTGACTGGTTCCAGACAAGGGGGTCACACATATGCAATTAAAGAAGCTTATTCTGTGTGAATGAGAATGTTAAGAATAGGGTGAAGACTGCTCGCAGGCAGCCAGTCAGTGGTGAGATAAGAATGATAGAAATAAGACAACTTTAATAATAGATAAGAGCAAACTTTTTTTTCACAACTTGCCCATCCGATATCATGACGAAAGATCAAAAACACCCACACTGTCAAATGACACTTAAAAAAAATTAAAAATCAAGGCATGAAAAGAAAAAACAAAACAAAATCAAAAGCCATCAAACTGCATGTTCTTCTGTTCATCTTGTGTTGAAAAAAGTCTACCATTATCAACATCTCCAGTGGGGTTTGCTCTATAATGAATGAGAGAAAGCTTCAGTCTTGTCCTCAGACATGCGGTGTGACCCACATTTTATCCCAGAATGCTAATGTTAGATGCAGACCTACCAACCTGCCCCAGACTCCTTTTAGCCAACTGAATTTTCAGTGAGTGAGTTGTGAGTCGGATTTTCTTCTATATTCTCTGAAAAAATTATTTAATTGCTTCTTTTGCGAAGTCAGAATATCTTGTCAAGATTTCTCATATTGTATAGACATAATTAGTAAGAGTTAACTGACATCAGCTGAATATGAGGCCCAAGCTCATCTCATTAGTACAGAGTTTTAAAAAAAAATTGTGGAGTCAAGTCAGTACAGAAATTGAGGAAAATATTGGTCAATGGTATTTGATTACAAAGTGCAGGATGAAAAGAAGAGGTGAACACATTAAACACTAAGTTGAAAAGGTAAATCAAAGTACTCTCTCTACTGTCTAACAGTCTAATACAACAGCCTGGTGATAAATCTGACCTCCGTGAAGGTTGTAATCTTCAGTTTCAGTTGAAATGATTAAGAAAAGTATTACTTCACCTTGGTTTCCACTGCTGTATGAGTCTGCTAAGTTAATGCTGGGTAAAACCTGGGTGCAAGTTCAGAACTTCATGTTTAGCCAACAGCTGCACAGTATGTAGCTCACGGCCTGCAGACAGTAGTCAGTGGATAAAAAGAAACCCTTAATTCGATATGAATAACTTTCAATCAATCCAGACTTTTCAGATGGATCAAAGTGATGCTGACACATTGAGATCCAACAATGAGATACACCCAAGTACAACCCTATTATAAATGCAAAGTACAGTTAAGCACAAAGAGTCATGATAAATGTTATATCATATTCGACTTTTCATGTAAGAGGCATTTTCTCTTGTCCATGGGGCTTTGTCTTTACACTATGAGATTAATGTCTGTAAGGTGTTGTTTGATAAACCTCTCACAGAGAACACCTACGTTCAAATTTCTATAGTCTGGTTTTGTTAGGGGATTAAATTTTTGACATGTCAATAGCTGGACGTCTCAGTGACCCAGTTCTCTTGAAAAGGCCACTGGCATGAAACTATTTTGATGATCTGCATACATTTAACTGTCCTACATGGAAGAGTGCCCAGGCTCAATTGTGATACTGATGTCAGTCAGTTTCTTTGTCCATCCAACTAATTGTGTGATGTTCACGGACGATTTGTTTGTGGAGGATGAGTCCTTCACAGGAGCCATACGCTGTTGTTCACATCCCTGCACTTATGCTTAATTATAGTACCACGATTCTGTCTGTTTGTGGAGTTATTTGCCCACAGAGAGCCTACAAAGAGGGATTTTCAACCAATGTAAACATGCTCCCATGCAGTCCTCCAAAATCCCAACTGCACGTTGCTTGATGTGGATGACGCTGTCCATCAGTCGAATGCTGATTGGATGATAACTGGGCCGGAAGAGGGAAGAGAGCAGTGTTCACCAGGAATGGGAGAAGCATGAAAAAAAAAACATTAAAGATCCAAAAATACACCATCCACTGCTGTATTTACATGCGGACATTTCCCTGTTGCAGCTGAGACACAGGGATTTCACACATGTAGCATTCTTGTGATTTAAAACTACAATCCAGGCTTCTTTAGCACTTATACATGTTGGCTTACTATTTGTTGTTTGGTTCGCAGTTTTAACAAGCACGACCAATGTTGTTTTTCTGTCATGACTTAACTTATTGCTGAACATAGTTTTGACTAAATAATTTTAAAAAATAGATTTTTTCCCATTTCTTTTGCTGAATCTATGAAAAATGCCAAAGATAACAGTTATATAGGCATAAAACAGTGCCAACAAAGTGATTCTCAAAGAGCCGTTAGCAGAAAACCTGACATATCTTGACATGGTGTGCAGTGTATCTTTAAAAACTTTTAGGAAACTGAAGTCCAGGATAAAAAAAAAGACATGGGAAAGACATGGAAAAAGACATGAGAGATGCATCTGGACCTTCAATTGATCTATCTACTGTTCACTGAGGTCTCGACAGAAATGGTCTTAGTGGAAGGGTGGCTGTTAAGAAGTCATTCTTAAGTAAGGGAAACAGGGAGAAAAGGCTGAGGTATGCCAAATTACACAAGAACTGGACTGAGCTGAAAATCAATAGCAACAGGTCTTATGTGGTGATGAATTCAAATGTGAAAATTTTGGTGGTAGAGGCTCTGTCACGGTTTGGGGCTGCATTTCAGCCAGTGGTGTTGGAGATCTTGTCAAAATTGATGGAATTATGAACTCAGAAAAGTACCATCAGATTTTTATCCACCATGCAATGCCATCTTTAAAGAATCTGATTGGCAACAGCTTCATTGTTCAGCATCACAATGATCCCAAACACACTGCCAATGCAGTAAAAGCATACCTGGATAGAAAAACACACAATGGAACACTATCAGTTATGGACTGACCTCTGCAGAGCCCAGACCTCAACATTTTTGAAGGATCTTGACAGAGAACGGAACAAAATGCAGCCAACATCCAAAGAAGAGCTTTGAATGTCCTTCAAGAAGCCTGGAGAACTATTCCTTAAGACTACTTAAAGAAATTGCAAGAAAGCTTGCTGTGTTGAAGAATAAACCCTAAATCATTAGGATTTTTCCTCTGAGAATCATGAATGTCTGTACAAAACCTTACAGCTTTCAATCATCCAGCCAGCCTTTATACCATTCCAAAAACTTCGCCACTAGCAAGATTAAAATGATCTCTTACCTCTTTTCTTTGCTCCATTTTATATTATTCTGGACATCTACTAGTTCCTAATATGTTACATGACTTTATATAAATAGACCAATGACTGATGACTCATATGGGTTGAGCAATGTCATTTATAAGATGAAAAACAGAAAACGGCTTCAGTGTAAAGTTTGATCACAGGAAAAGCAACTGTAAGAGAAGTATTTCTTAAGGCCAGTTGGCCAGAGGTTGTTCACTTCCTGTAAACATTGAGCAGTCACAAAAGCGAGGTTAACTGATGCAGACATCAAGATGCCTGTCTCATCTTTATATCTCACTGACATTTTTCCACTGATGGGCCAGCCCATAGAAACAATGTTTTAATTCCAATCAAGCTTTGGTGGTTTATTTTTATATCTGAGCTCTCAGTGCCGTTCCCATGCAGAGAGCGAGCTTGTCTCTTATTCAGAATCTATTCTAAAACCACCGAGTCTGACAACATCCTAACATTATTGTGTTACTGGTGTTTACTTTGTAAACACTGGTTTGGTTATGACCTATGCCTCTGGAAGCACACGCCACTGGTAATCAACACAACCTCACCTGGACCTTGAGGAAAAGTACTAACATCTGGGGAAAAAAAACACACAGAAGAAACTACCCATCCCAGAATCCCTGGCTCCATCCATCTTCCTGCTGTCACCTGAAATGGGATACGATCGTAAGGTGACCCCTGCGCCATAAAGGAACAAGGAGAGCCATGTCACTTTGTAAAAACCTCCGCTCAACCATCTGGCACCGAGATAATAGAGCTGGAGGCAGGTGAGAGTCGGTGCAGAGAGAGAGAGAGAGAGACAGGGCCTCAGTCTCCTTGAGCGTGCAATTTCACTGTAACCTACCAATGAACCCGTCCTGAATATGAGCCATTCTTTACATCAAATTGCATCCATTATATTGTCCTTGAGAAGAAGAGAATTTCAGGCATGAAAATCAATACAATAGAGACGAAAGGCATGAAATTCTCTTGGGAAGTGGGAGCTCCGGCGACACAGTAGGTGCCATTGTGTCATAAACTTTTCCCCCCCGAAGTGGTTTTCCGCCTCTGTTTCTGCTGCCTTTGCAGCTATGATAAAAACAGGCAACAATAAGATGCGTGAGACACATTCAGTGCTCAAGTGTGTCTACAGTATGACAGTCCAGTTTAAAGGATGATCTTTCTTTTGTTGTTGTTTGCTGTACAGATGTAAGAAAGGACTGTGGCTAGAATGAGCCAAGCAAGCAGCGATGAAATCCAAAGCTGAAAACATATATATTAAAGGTATGAAGCAGCAACCTTGGTAAATATTTTAATAAGTTAAATCAATAAAACTGAGAGAAAAGGCCAGCCACTGGGTATTAAAACAAATCTGAGAAGTCTTGAGGTGATTACTATGGTAGCACAGATGGGGAAAAAAAAAAATCTGCTGTATACACGATGGCTTCTCACATTTTTTTTCTAATCCTTCCTTCTATACCATTAAAAGGATCACTCTGGTTGCCAGATATCAAAAGAACTGACAACTCCTTAGAGTTTGTTTCCATCTTTAGTCTGACATTTCCTCCATTCCAGCCGATTTCTGAGGGGGATGAGATTTGTTTCCCCCTATTCAATCACTAAAGATCAGTGTCTTTTCTGAATCTAAAGTCATTTTAAGTCAACACTGAAGTGTAGAAATACCATCATACTAGTTTTGCAGGTGTCAATAGAGTTGTCTTCGATTGAATGGGGTGAAGCTAGCAATTGGGTACATTCTATTTGTGATACTATGACGATTAATTGTGATAAATTGGCAAAAATCACAAAACTGTTGCCTTCTACATACACACACAACTTCTATTCAGAGTCCAGCCAGAACCTCAGATTTGAAACAGAAATTTCTACACAAATAGCGACGCAGTTGCTGCAGGATGGTGATTTAACTGCAAAATGGCACAGGCGCTCAGCAACCTTGCTTTTATATCGGAATATAATCAGAATATAATCAGGTGGCAACCAATTGAGTTGAGTCCCATATTGCAAAGAGACACATTGCAGACGGGTTGCACTCATCAGTGCAGATTGGCTCAGATTGATTGTAATGTGTTGGTTAATCTGTCTGCGTTTATCTTTTAGACGCCAGTTATTTGCAAACCTTTGCCAATCTGTCTGAGATTGATTGGAATCAGTCCAAGTCAGACTGGGATTGTTTGGATTGTTGCCGTCCTATTTTAATTCTAATGTGACTGAGCCGTAAAGCATTGTGCAACTGGGCCAGGGAAGGATATTTCAATACACTCGATAAAATCAAGAATGACAACTCAGTCGATACTGACTTTGCATTTTTCTGCTTTGCTGCCTGCCTGACAGTCATAAACAAGGGTTTCAGTCCTAAATTGCATAACCTTACAACAATTAAGACAAATTTGATAAACCTCCCCTTTAAGTGTTTCATGAATGCTGCAGTATTTTACTTTGCTAAATAACAGCGTGACACTGAGGCTGGTTTGATTTCATATTTTTATTTAAACTTCTATTTTCAAAGTAAACTTTGCCACAAAATGACAGCTGTTGTCATATTATATGCATTTATATAAAGCCAGTTTCCCATCTGGGAATAATCAAAGTATAGTACCATTGTTTTTCTCTTTCGTTAATAGTAGTCTTTTCAGTACTACTACAATTTACATTTTGGGATGCTGAATATATATAAAAACAATATACATGAAAATAAATAACTTATATCCCTACTTAAACATGAAATAACGTAATCAGTTAAAGAGACAACGGTAATTATGCACAACAGGACAGGAGGTTTAATGACCGTCCCAGTTTAGTATTTAAGTATTTGCCTTGGGTTACCATCAGGAAAAAATGCTAATGACAAAGACAGGGTAAAGTCAAATAAATGAGCTGCAAGCAACAATGAAATCACATGAATTAGAGTGATGCAGACTGCTTATATTATCCAGGGACTGAAATTAGGCTTTAATTAAACTGTACTTGAATGTGAGGGTATAAAACAACCGGCAACACTGTAACTGCTGCATACTAATGGCAACAGAGGACCTTCTTTTGGTGATAAATTCTCTTTCTCTTAACTTCATTTCACAAACACAAATGTTTAAAAAGCTGCTGTACCCAGAGAACAATGTGCGGTCAAAAGAGAAAAAAAAAAAAACAGTTCATGAGATAATTGTGTGTAAAACTGGTGTAAAATAATAAAGGATATTTTATTAAATGAATGATGTGTCTTTCAGGTTGAGTGGCAGGTGCTGTGTCAGAAGCTTTTTAGTATTCAGTGCAGAAGTAAATGAATGTTCATCAGAGCAGTGTAACGTGTTTGCATGTTTTAATTGACCTTTTGTTTTGTAAGGAAGAAAAAAAACCCCTTGGAAT
This sequence comes from Heterochromis multidens, assembly GCA_015108495.1. NCBI lineage: Eukaryota > Metazoa > Chordata > Actinopteri > Cichliformes > Cichlidae > Heterochromis > Heterochromis multidens. The sequence continues at coordinate 35,788 of VUQS01042237.1, forward strand.
TAGTCATTGCCAGCGTCCTGAGCTCCTTATGATATCAGAAGTCAGCATGTGCTGTGAAACCAGATGAAGCTGCTCAGACGTTCCAACAGGTGTTCACTGCAGGACTAACTGTGCATGAGCAGGAGCTACTGTGGGAATTGTAACCGAGCACAGGTAAAGCTTCACAGTGTAGAAGCAGAGAAATCATTATGATATGAGGAGAAACGAAGTTGTGCTGCATAAAAAGAAACACCATCCTCTACAAGGTCGAGGCACTTTCAAAGCAGCGTGCACATACTATAAAGGGTAATGCATACACACCTACCCAAAACACACACACACACACACCCCATCAGTTTCTTTTTTCTGTACTGAACGGAGATGGAGACACACAATCTGCTGCAACGCGTCCTTCAGCCAGAGTCCATGCTGAACAGCTCAATCCCGTGTGGGCTCCAGTGGAGGCCGACTCCAGAGTTGAAGACCAGGGACCACACGTAGGGGATGAAGAAGTCCTCTGGCTGGTCCTCCTCCACATACTTGAACTTGAGTTCTGGAAATTTCTATTCACAGAAAACACAGAGAGAGAAAATTGCAACGATGAAGTCATAAAAAAGAAAACTGTGGGTACTTTCTGTGTTTCTACATGGAGCCTTTTTAAAGAAGTCACTTTAACTTATCAAATCCACAACTTGTACACAATATGAACTCAACGTTGTCTTCCCATAAACTGCAGTTCCTCCAATCGCCACTGGAGGCTGGCTTAAAAATCCCCTTAGATTCTCATTCTTAAGGGTCTTATTTTTTTCCTCGTAAATAAAGGTTAAATAAAATAAAATAAAAATAGTCAAAAGCTACGATCAGCTGCTCCATTATTCACCAGGGGTCACCACAGCAGGTAGCTCTGCATGTTTGATTTGGCAGAATTTTACACCGGGAGTGAACCAGAGATCTTTTGCTTGTTGTGAATATGTAAACCACAACACTATACCCATAGATTCCCATGTTAAAACCCTTAATTTTACAATTGCAAACATGTTCAGAGCCTAGTAAGAAATAAATGGTTTTGGAAATAAATTCTAGCTCTATTATTAGCACTAATTAGTAGGTAACTGTGTCAGTGTGCTACAACCATACAGTCTATGAATGCAGCTTGCTAACTGAGCTTACTCTTGACCTAATATGGTCACTTTTGCCTACAAAAAAACAAGACATTGGGCTACCATAATTGCTAAAAATCGAGGCACCAAAAAGGAACCTTATAAACCAATGGGTGGCATCATGCTGGCTATGTCTATCTTTTATATACAGCTTGTGCTGTTACAAAACAATACCAGCACCATGAAACTGAAGCAGCTTATTACACCTGTGCTACAATAACAAGGTTTGTGTTTTTTCTTCTGTGTACTGTAAAAATGTGGATTGCCAAACACAGCTCACTGAAATAAAGTCCTTGTTTTGGAGCTGACTGTCGAGTGAATGAAATACTTTCACATGAAGGAGAAAAGCTGTGATACTCAAGGCGCTGTTAACACCGTGAAATATGAGGAAGACCACTTTGAAACCTCGTCAGATGGCTGAACACTTCCCAGCAGGAAAAGGTTTTCTGAGTGTTCCTGGTTTGATCAGAAAAATTCATTTTCCTACGTGAGCTGCCCTTATGCAGTTTGGGCTGACATGATATTGTTAGAAAAGGGACAAATAACATTTAGTTACAGCTCTAATTAGTTTCATGCCATCTGTTGTTTTATTCTATTTTTAAGGGTGCCCTTTTTAACACCTTGCCAGGTCAACAACAAGTTTACAGTTAAATACAAAAAAACATACAAAATAAAAGGGGCAAAATTCTAATAAACCCCGACAATCAAAATGAAATAATTTTTAAGAGTTTAAAAGTCACAGGTGAACAGCTACAGTTAAAATCTCTGTATTTCAGCACATCAGACCATCAGCTCACAATTTTAATGTGTTACAATTTTTCTCGAAAGGTGATTAATTTTCTTGTGATTGTGTAATCAATTAGTCATACTGAACACCAGCTTTTTCCAAACCTTCTGGAAGCCCACCAACCAGATCAAACCATGCATCAGCCAGCCCACCTGACAGCAGGTAGGCAGCAGAGGAAGCGCATCAATAATACAATGGTACCTCATTATATCCTCCTGTCTGCACATGCATGTGCACACACGCAGCCAGTAATCAGTCTGCGGTGAAAGACAGACGCTGTGTGCCTTTATTTGATGGTCTGAGTTCAATCTTTTGAATCCTGATTGGCTCCATTCACAATCTCACTATCGGTATCATAATGACACAGACAGAGGGGCTATGGGGTCACAGGCCATATGCCAGGCTACCGAGGCTAAACCACACACACACACACACACACACACACACACACACCACTGCCATTGTTAATGGCCAGACACAATGCAGGAGAGTTGTATTATCAGAGTGGTATGCGTGTGTAGGTGACTATCTCATAGCCTAATGACTCATCCGGCGTTCACATGACATTGGTGGTGACACTTGCTCAACCCATTCTGGCCTTTACTTGTTAGCTTAGAGGAAATAAATACAGAGTACAGCCTTTAATTTCTCATTTTAATTGAAAATTGTTTTATTTAGCAGCGTTGTAGATTTACAAGCAGCTGAGCAGATTAATGCCCTGCTGCAACCACTGTGATATACGAAAACATATGAAGCACAACCAGTTGTGCTAATCAGGCAATTAGGTTAATCAAAGCATTAACCAGCATATACAGCTATGTCAACATACTTTTCAAACAACACGTTATGGCATGGTATTAACTTCTTTTTCTCTTGAAGCATTATGTGTACATGTACAATGAATGTTAACACTTTTCCAAAAATTAATCATCTATATGAGGAAGATGTGGTATAAGCACAATTTTCTTTATACAGACAGACACACATGAGACACTGAGGGTACTTTGGTAAACATTTAAACAATAACTGTGGGTATACGCTTGTTTATACCTACTGAATATGAGGAGCCCTTAATCATGACCTCTGAATATAGCCATCATAGTTTACAGAAAAAGGTAAAGCAAATCATAGCTCTTCCATGAGCACACAAATGGTATTTTCTCTAGCATTACTAGATAGATTTGCATGCTTTATGTTTTAATAAATACAGATATGAGCAGCTTAACTTCAGTATTAAATCCCGAAAAGATCATTTTTATGTACGTAAAAAGTAAAAATTTCTCATTGAAAGAATCTAAAATATTATTCATGGAAAATGCAGAAACATCACCAATCATATTTTATTCAAACGTGACATCTAAAACCACCAAAATGATTAGTCCTTTACAATTCTCTGGCCTGCTTTTAGTATTGACACACCAACCAATTATCATTACTTCAAAAATGCACTGATTAGGCCACTAATGCAAAGAAATTCCTCTGTAATTATAGCAATCGCTTGGCATCTGGGAATATGTGTTTTTTGACATAGATGAGAGGATCAATACCAGTCTCCTGTCTGTACTTTAAATCTAAAATTATAATTAGCAGCTATCTAGTTTAGATTAGAACAAAGGCCAGGTGGGTTGAAAGATCAGCATGTCCCAAGCTCAATAATAAACACTTACAGATGAGAAGTTGCTGTTTTACAGTGATATCTATGCTGGACTGTTGCAGGAACTCAAGATGAATCTGGCGCAAACAAAGCCCTAAATATATCTTACTATTATACACAAAACCTTCTCCTGTGTGTTTGTTTGTTTCTTTGGCTGCCAACTCTGCCTACACCATCAGGAGTTGGGCAACAAAACTTGGCACACAGGTACTTCCAAAGCCCCTGAAAGCTCTTATCTATAATATCAGATATTACGACATCCCACGTTGCCAAGCAACCACCTAGAAATAGGCTAAAATGCTTGTTTTTAACATTTAGGCACCTATAACACCTTAAAAAAAAGCATCCTATCATGTAATTTTATTCCAATAACATCTCATTCATATCCACAAAAGCTCAATTACACAATATATTATGTCATCATCATGATTTCTAGCAACCACCTAGTAACGTGCTAAAATTAACCACTTTTAGCACATAAACACCTACGACCTCTATGTGTTTTAACTTCTCTCAATGTGATTAAGTACATCACTTTGCCAACAGCATGAACAGGCCAATTAATACTGCAGCAAGGACATGCACTAGTAAACAAAATATGTCATTAGGCTAACTGTCTCCTGAAACCATATTATGTACCCATCTTTTCATCTAGCTCTTAGCAGTAAAGTGTTAAATTAGATCTTGATCTTTACTAATCTCAGGAGCTGTCAATGGACTGAAAAGCAACTAAAGATGATATTTGTTGCACTAAAATAAAAATCTTATTGCCAAAAAAAATAAATAAATAATGAACCTATACAGCAGGAACATAAAGTCCCACATGCTCACATGACCAATTTCCCTAGATGCTGAGCACAAAATCAGAAAATAGAAAAATGACCCCCAAATCACAATGGCCAACGTTCTTCTTCTTACTTCTATATTTGACAGAACCACCAGGGTAATTGGTGCTCCAGGAAGTCTTACATATCTCTACATGCCTCACAGCAAAAATGTTCCTTTCAGGCTCGAGTGCTTTCTGGGGGAAAAAATAAAATAAAATCAGAGCATCTCCAGACTGCTACATCCAATAACTAATATTATCTCTGTCCCTTATTCTGTGCATACTGTCCCAGTACATATCTCCTCTGGCTCTCTGTTGTCTTCCCCCTCCCTCCCCTCCTCTGTTTTGTTCTCAGTATGACTGCTGTCTGGGGCCCACTTGGCCTGGGCTCATATCAGTTAGTTATGGGTCCTGGCGGGTCGGGCCCTCGCCCCTGAACACAGACTGACTGGCTGGCCTCATATCTTTACTTAGGACGCTGTGTTCCCTTTCCTCCTCTTTGCTGTGCTGTCAGAGCTCAGTGGCCAGACAGAGAAGAATGCGGCAAGGGAGCAAATAAGAACTTGATACACACAAACTTACATGCAGGTACACACACAAACACCAAAAGGTCAGATTTCAAAATACTATACAAATCTTTGACAAAAGTCGTGGTTTTTATATAGCAATTCTGCTATTTAAAATAGACCTATGATCATATTTTCAGAAAGTTTAGTTTGTGTTCGCTGCTCTTATTTTCTGCCCACACTTGTAGCTTAAACGGTCACTGCCATATTTACAATGACAATTCAAAAATAATAGTGTGCGTGAAGTGTTTTTGTTTTGTTTTTTTCTTAATTTGAATGTAACTTGAGGATCTTTGGTAGCACCTTCTCTTGTACTACCATAAGGTCTTGACAACTTGTAAACAAACTGGTGTAAAATTTAGCAAACACAATAAAACTGTAATAACGAGTCTTTAACTTCTCATCCAGCATTTTTGTTTATGACTATATACCTGCAGAACTAGTGACTCACAATATACTGAAATACACTGTATACTAACATACTGAAATTAACACCTCTGGGTCTAAAAACAACCTCACAGGGCTGCTAGCATTGGTAGAGACTCCTAAGTCTTACTTTGAATGCTCAGACAAAAACATACAGTATAAAATAGTTATTTTGGATCATCAAATATGACCAAAAAAGCCTGAATTTGGCAGAATAATCAACAAATGAATAAATAATAACTCAATCTGCTGATCTTGATGAGATTGTTTTCTTCATTTAGTTCACATTCTGAAATCATGTTCAAGTACTGAGATCTGATAGGAGAAAACTATTATATTTGAGAGAACTACAAGGTGAACTTTCCTTCTATAGTATCATCTTAAAATAATTCTACAGTGACGCCAGACTAGAGCCGTTTTTACACATGAACTTTGGACATTTTTAGGAGAACTAGGTCAGGAGATTTTCCAGAGTTATACAATTCACTTCACACGTGCGTGCATTACTGGAAATACTTTGTGGGCTTTAAACGAGGGAGCTTCCTGGACAGAGTGAGAAGAAACCAGGACATATGATGGCGACTCAGTAGCAGTGAATGCACTGGAAAATTATTTGACATTACAAGGTCTTTGTACTAGGGAGCTGGCAGACTAAAGACCGGCTAATGTCCAACCCAACTATGCTGGATGTTTATCACATACCGCCCCATTCGGTGAGCACTAGAAAAGTACAGGTCTCCATTGCACTGCTTAACAAAAACTGCTTAATACTATTAACACTGCACAAAGCCCTGATTGCCCTAAGTTTGAGCTGTAAAGACGGATTGTATTACACAAGTTAGGCATAGGCTTTCTGAATTTACTCCACTGATCTGAAAGAGGATTTATACATAGAAATGTATAGAAAATGAGTTGTCAGTGTGTGGGAAAGTAGCAATGGCCAGCCATCAGGCCTCTTAAGCCCCAGGTACTGAGTAACAGCTGGTAATCCCCCTCCCCCTCCGTCTCCTCCCGAGGAGCCAGAGAGTCTGTAGGCTATCGCTGCTCAAAGAGGCAGATTTCAGCAGGAGAGGCTAAACAACACATTCCGCAGGCACTGCCTATGAGCACCACTCAACCTCACACACCCTGAAACAACACACACACATACACAAAGAATGAGAGGCAGGCAGCTGAGTGATGAGAGTTATCCAAGGGGTACTTATCACCTTCAGTCCTTTCTTTCAGTTAGCGCCTAATTTGCATGTCTACGTTTTGTTTCAGTGTTTTAGGTCCACTTAAAATCTACATCTTAACTTATGTTTTTATTTCAATACATTTAACATGCCACTCCACCATTTACAACTGATTATTTCTGAAGCTGTGCTAAGGAGCTTTTATGTCAGTGTTTACCTGACAAGCGTCTGCTCCTCCCAACAAAACAAGTTTCAAGATATTACATTTTTGACATTTTTAATAAAGATTAGCAGTAAATTCTGTTTTACAGGATTAAGGCTGTCAAGCCCCTGTATTAGGATTGTTAAGGTATCCTCAATCAACCTTAATGTCTGGATTCTCACTACAACTGTAGAATTGATCTTAAAAATAAATAATCACAATTAAAACAATGTCTGAAAGTAACCTTATTGATGCTTATGTATGTAACCTTGAATGTAACCTTACTGATGCTTTTATCAGTGTGTAAGAACAACTATGGAATATTGTTTGGGCCTGAAGTTTTTGTTAGACTAGGTTTACTTAAGCAAATATTCTTCCCCATCTGCACTACAACACCACACTGGTGTTTTCAGCCTTCAGTAATGTCTGCTTTGCAAAGTGTTAACAAATGTTCTGATTTTGGTTGTTAGTGTGGACATGGGTGCAACTTTAAGATTTAAAAATTCAACACAGCCCTCCATGCTTTCATTTACATGCAATGTTCATATGGCCCCAGAGTAGGAGTAAGTAAGTTCAAAAACAAATAATTAAAAAAAAAAAAATCACTTGAATAACATCCTAAAGATGAACTTTTTTATGTTTTCTTTTTAGAGAAAACATTAAAAAAAAAGTTCCCATTCATCTCATTCCTCTCAGCCCTCTCCATGCAACCACAACTGGTTGAGACATCGATACTGCAATATCGGAGTAATTCCTGACTTATCGATGATTCCACACAACATTAATCTAACCTATGGATTTTTACATTGGGGGCTGAACAGCAGAATGAGCTCATAGGATGAAGGGAGGCGAGAGGTGGAGAGACAGCTGTTTGTTTGAGCGATGGTGCCATCAAATGGCAGAGACTTCTCCCAGAAGAGACATTGCCCACATATACTTTTCACTTCATGTCACCCTGTGGAGCTGGAAAGCACTCTGATGTGGAGAGTCAGTGTGAGACTCAAAAACACTTTTGCACAAAAATGTAGACTGCCATTTATTCAAATGGTCATCAGCAGACACACACAAATGGAGGAGATACACACACACACACACTCATGACCCACATTCACATGTGCCACAGGTACACCACTCTCGCTGAAGGACATGAGGGTTATCCACATGGCTCTGTGGGTAATTCTGTGGATTCATAGTCGCTACATTAGTGCTCTGACATGCCCACTGTGAGCAAGACAGAGAGAGAACATGGACTCATGGCCATGCACCATCCCTCTTCCACAGACAAATGGCTTGCAGCCAACCGCCAAGTATAGAACATGAAACACATGATAAAACATGCAATTAAGAGCTCCTGTGCTGGTGTGGAGACTGCTGGTTACATATTTCCTTACTGATTAATGGAGGGGCATTGGAAAGGGAAAGAGTTAGCGAACCCGCCAGGAGTGTTGGGTAACGAGGCATGGTGGCAGATTTATGTCCCCCTCATCCCCTCCCCCCGATCTGATGTACCCATGACAAAGTGCCGTTAGCCGCCCTTCCATCCCATCTCCTTGAAATGTCATTACATGTTCGCGTGTAGCAGGTAAGCAGAAATGGAATGAAGATGGGCATTAATGCTAATGAGAACTGGGCTTTGGCCTTTTGTGTCCAGTCCCAATGGCTTCTTTCCATCTTTCCCTTGCCTGAATCTATATCCCTATCCCAAACCTCTCCCTCATTCAATTCTACTCTCATCACATACATACAAATTTCTAAAATGTACCACTTTTTTTTTTTTTTTCTTCAGCAAACCCCATATTTTATGACTCTTGTTTTTCATGCTCTTCCATTCTGTCTGTTGCCCTGCTGTCTGTGTGTCTGTGTAAGTGAATTACCTTCAGTCTGTCTTTTGGCAGTGCCTGGGCTCCTTTCATAATGACCTCCTGAACTCTCTCAACAGACAGGTCACTTCCAGCCTGCTCCAGACGCTGACTGAAGAAGCCAATCACCTAAAGGTCACACAAGAGGAAACAGCCAATCACAAATTTGCCATAAATACACTTGGGGTATTTTGGGGGAAACACAGAATTTAAATACAAATTAACAAAAAATAAAAAAGTCAGTATTTGGTATGATCATCTCTTTTAGGCAGCTTTCTTGTAATTTCTTTAAGTAGTCTTCAGGAATAGTTCTCCAGGCTTCTTGAAGGCCATTCAAAGCTCTTCTTTGGATGTTTCTGCCTTTTGTTCTGTTCTCTGTCAAGATGATCCCACACTACTTCAATAATGTTGAGGTCCGGGCTCTGGGGAGGACAATCCATGACTGATAGTGTTCCATTGTGTGTTTTTCTATCCAGGTGTGCTTTTACTGCACTGGCAGTGTGTTTGGGATCATTGTCATACTGAAAAAAGAAGCTGTTGCCAATCAGATTCTTTCCAGATGGTATTGCATGGTGGATCAAAATCTGATGGTACTTTTCTGTGATCATAATTCAAACAATTTTGACAAAATTTCAAATGCAGCCCCAAACCATGACAGCCTCCAGTGTGTTTTACAAATGACTGCCACTCACTGTTGTATCTCTCTCCTGACCTCTTCCGTACATATTGATGATGATTTCAAATTTGGATTCATCACTCCATCAGACTTGTTGCCACCGATTTTCAGTCCAGTTCTTGTGTAATTTGGCATACCTCAGCCCTTTCTCCCTGTTTCCCTTACTTAAAAATGACTTCTTGACAGCCACCCTTCCACTGAGACCGTTTCTGATGAGGCTTCAGTGAGCAGTAGATGGATTAACTGAAGGGCCAGATGCATCTCTCAGGTCTTGTGTCAGGTCTTGTGTCAGGTCTTTGCTGGATTTTTTCCTATTTCTTAAGGACATGACTTTCAGATACTGTTCCGCTAAAAATGGTAAGGTACAAAAACTGGACTGAAAGTAAGTGAAAAAGGAGTCAATGTCCAAAGAAAAACTTTCAAAGACTTTCAGAAAGTCTGGAAAACTACTGCTCAAAACCACTTTTAAAATTACACAAAAGTCTGGCTCCTTGGAAGCAAAATATAAAGAAATATTTTGTGGGTCAAGACTTTTGCACAGTACTGTGTATCAGTAATAGCTGGTATGTTGGCAAATCTGTAAAAAGCAACTGCAGAACTATAAACATTTTTGCACATAAGAATCACTCTATTTATATTTCATATTTTTTAAATAAGGTTTATTAATTTTAGTATTACAAATTCATTTTTTATTACATTTTCTGTTGAAATTTGACTCTCATCATTTACAATGGTTATTTTAAAATATCACTGGTCAAGTTCTGTGTTAATGCAAGTAACACAATAATGCCTCTATTCCATCTTATTCTACTTATAAATATCAATCAGTTGTTAGTATTGGACAAAAAAAAAAATTTAAAATTTAAAAAAAAAAAATCAGTATTCAGTCCTGTTTGTGTTTTTTAATACACACACAGGATCTTGTTCTCATTGAGCTTTAATGTCAACTCCCAGTTCCATCATGACCCTCTCCAACTCTTCTACTCCCTCTGTTTGGAGCTGTCACATTAATATTTCAGCAGCCACACCCGATGTGATGACACTGGGTGCAATATGAAGATCTAGGAACAAAATGGCATCATGCTACACGCTTATGCCTACGAGACCTCAACTGTGTAAACAATAACACTGGTCAATGTTCCAAGGTGGTAAGAACATCACGTTAGAGGAATCAGTGTTGAACCTACAGTATGTCGCCAGCTTGTATTGATTTGAGGCAACATATTGATGTTTCCATCAACAGCCAATTAAACACATGCATAGGCTGTCATGTTTCCTAGCAACAGTACCTTGCTTTGAAAATGCTTCTATAGAGGAATACAGTACAGCATATACTATTCAAACAGCCAGCCACATTAAGGTCACCTGCCTAATATTATGTAGGACCACGCTGTGCTGCCAAAAGAGCTCTGATCTGCAGTATCAGCTTCCGTGACATTAGCCGCAGATCCTTTAAGTCTTGTAAGTTGCAAGGTGGAGTCTACGTGGATCAGACTTGTTTTTATAGCAGATCCCAGAGATGCTCAATTGGATTGAAACTGGGGAATTTGGAGACAGAGTTAGCACCTTGAAGTCTGTTGTCATATTCTTTAAATCTTTAAAGCATTGCAGTGTGGCACAGTGCATTAGCCTGCTGAAAGAGGTTACTGCTTTTGCTTACTTTTATGAAAAGGTGTATGTAGTGTGCAACAGTGTTTAAGTAGGTGCACATTCCACGTGAATCCCACGACCCAAGGTTTCCCAGCAAACCATGGTCCAGATCATCACACTATCTCCATCAGCTTGCCTACCTACCCTGCTTCTTATTGCCATTTCACCCCAGGTAAAGGACACAAATGCATGCATAGGTCTACTTAAAACTTTTTACTGTAAACAAGGATAAGCATGTCTGCGACTATGCCTCAGGCTGCAGTGGACTCTGTGTTCTGATGACTTGGGCACCTTCTCGATTCTGAGTGCCATTTTAGCATGACACTTAAAATAAACTGCAATTCTCCTTTACATGGCTGAGTCAGTCACCTGACCTAAGCCTAAGTGAGCATGCTTTTCATTTATTGAAGGCAAAGCTAAAGGCAGAAAGACCCACAAACAAGCAACAACTAAGGACAGCTGCAGTAAAGCCAGGCAAAGGAAGACCACCCAGCACTTGGTGTACGTCCATGTGTTCCAAACCTCAGGCAGTCACTGGCTAAAGGATGTGCATGCAAGTACTAAAATAATCATTATATTTATGATTATGTAAGTTTATCCAATTACCCTTGAGCCTGTGAGAATACAGAAAAAAGTGGCTATAATTGGAATGATTATTTACTTTTGGGCCCGACCGTATATCCCACCCCCCCTTGACTGGTGCCATTACGATAATATGTTTTAAATGTTGTGGCTGGTCAGTGTTTATAAATCAAGAAGAGTTGCAAATATTTGCAAAACTGTGTGAATTCTGCTTTTTGTCAGTGGAAATAGATTACAAAACTTTAACTTAGGGCCTAATCATTTTTATCCTGCTTTAAATAAGGAGTTCACTGGAGTTCAAATTATTCAATGTTTTCTGGGTTTAACCTCAAATAAGAAATCTAGGAAAGCGTTTTTTTGTGTTTCCACTGCTCTTCTAGGTCTTTCCCTGAAGAAATGTTTGGTGTTCCCTGATTAAAAAAAAACCAGAAGTATTACAAATTCCCTTTAAAGCTCTTTTTTGTCAGAGCAACATTGAAAAATTCATCTACAGGCAATTTTTTCTCATGCTGTGTGGTTGTTTTAAAGATTTCAAGCACTCGAGAGTTCATGCAGTATGTGTGTGTCTACATCTATCTAATACTAATCCCTTCATTAACTCAGAAGGCCTCCCATATGGGGTTATTTTAGAAAAGCAAAAAAGCTGCCTCGCATCCTGAATAGCCTCAGGGAAACTGACTTAACCAAGGGATTCTACCTAGCATGCCTCCCTCATACTTATGGATAACAGTAAAGGCCCATGGAAATGTATGCAGTAACCCCCATCCTTCACACATACACACTCATACCCACCAAAGCTTCCCTTCCTCCTCTATGTGACTATGAATAACAGAATTCTCGGACTGTCCCTTCTTACAAATACACCACACCTACTCATTGAATGTTTGAGACAGAGATACTTGATGCAAGTGGACTGATTAATTTAATCGTACTACTTAAGTTCACCAGACCCAGCATGTCATATTGTCCAACTGCAGTGTTCTGGCACAGCCTGGCCTTTTCAACCTGTCCGAGCAGACAAAGAGGACACTGCAGGAAAATCTGTCGAGCTTCTCTTAATTCACTTGTGTTGCTTTGGGTGACTCCCAGCTTTAAAAATAAACAAAAAAACAAAACAAAAACAGACTGACCGTATCGAGGTTCTGCATGATGTCCTGGAAGGATGGGTGCGTCCTGAACTGCTCAAAGAGCTCCCTCTTGTAGAGCAATGCATACACCAGGTTAGGGTTGTGGTGAAGAGAGTTGCACAGGCAAGAGTTGATGATTTCCAGCATCATGCGGATCACTTCCTCAATCACACTGAGGTCCTGGGCCTGGAGGAAGAGGGAGGATGTAAAGGTTAATTGGTTTCCCACTAGACTGGTTTCACTTATTATATTGTTTTTAAATGATTGTTTTCTGATAGAATGATCAGCGGGGGGTAACAGACAGATGGCAGAAATGGCAGCAGGGGAGAGAAAGAAGGATGAAAAGGAAAGGAGGAATGTCAGCCAAGGTTTTAGCAAGTAGTAGAATGGTATTTTATAAGCCAGGTATCAGGTCATGTCAGCCTATGCTTACTTGTGTGGCAAAGACGACTCATTAGTGACACATGACAGTCAAAGACTATGAGAAAGATAGACAGAAAGCTAAAATTCCAAAGCAACATTAAAAACAAGTTCAACATTATAGTTGCCCTTTGGTGAAGAAAAGATCGATAACTATGATAGTTCAGTCACAGTACAGTAAAGATTGGAAGACAACATCCTTGCGACTAGAAAAAAATTGGTGGTTGCCTGGTGACTGCACTGGATTTTCCTGCTGTCAGTGACTGATTGCAAATAGCAACCTACTGGTGACAACTTTCAATCACAAGGCAAATGCACAAGTTGCCAGGCGGGAGGGAACCTGTCTTCAAACAATCCTGGTCCGACTCTCAGACACATTGACCAAGGTTTGCAACTAATTGTCGAGAAATGTATAAACGCAGAGAGATTGCCAACATGTTGCAATCAATCTGAGCCAGTCTGCAACGATGAGCGCAACTAATCTGTAGCGCATCTCTTTGCAATAAGGGACTCGACTCAACTGGTTGCCGGCTGGTTTCTGCAAGAGCGCCTTTGTGATTTTGCAGTTAAATTGCCATCATTCAGCAAATACGCCCCTAATTTCGCTTTCAAATCTCTGAGGTTCTGGATGGACTCTGAATGTAAGCAGTTAATATGAATTTCTATTTAATGTGAATTTCTGTGTATGTAGATGGCATTTGCAATTTTCGCCAATGTATCGGGGTTAATCAGTGTATTTTCATAAACAGATTGCATGCAATTGTCAGCTTGACCCCATTCAATAGCAAACTGACAGACTGACTCCATCTTATTGCAGTTTTATTGCTGCCTTGATGCACCAAAGTTGCTTTGAAGACGGCACCCGACTGCAAGTGGTTGCAGACCTGGTCCAACAATTTCGAAGATCGCAAGTTCGTTGCACAGTTTCATTAATTCTGGTCGTGCCGCGGTCTCCAACCACTGTTTTTTTCCTACTGTGACTAACAATATGAGTCTCCTTCTAGCAGATGCTTTGCTTAACTTAAAGACTGAAAACAGAGTGGGGAAACACATTTAAATGGGTATGTCAGACTATTTCTGGCATAATAACGTCCAAACCATTTCCAAGAAAGAGTTTAACAAATAACCCCCTTTACAATGGCAATATGTTATTTTTACAATTTTGATTTTGTACAGATTAAACAAGAGACATAATCTGTGAGCTCGAGAGGTGCAGGTACAGTAGAAATATTTTGTTGTCCAGCTACTGCCTCTGTGTTTTCAGCTTTTATGACAAGCTAGATAAGCTAGGGCAACTAGCTGCTGACTAAAGCTTCATCGTAATCACATACATATGACAGTGGCATTAATCTTAATATACACACATATATATACACACACACACACACACATATATATATATATATACACACACACACACATATATATATATACACACACACACACATATATATATATACACACACACACATATATATATACATACACACACATATACATACACACACATATACATATACACACACATATACATATACACACACATATACATATACACACACATATACATATACACACACATATACATATACACACACATATACATATACACACA